>JALPQI010001082.1:0-148549 GCA_025490895.1 Thaumatotibia leucotreta | reverse complement strand
TTAACCAACAACCTCCCCAATTTTTTTAAAATTATTTTTAAATTTCCTTATGAATCAATATTGTATGTTTCGGTTTAATTTTCGGCATGATGATCTTAAGATGTACCACAAATGTATTTTGAAAAGAGTTGTCCCGCTGAGTTTCTTGCCGGTCCCAATATTGGGATACCTTCCTAACAATACAATCATACAAAGGAAGGGAATACTGCTCAGTGAGAGGCGTAGGGATAGAACCGGTGTAGATTATTTATTTTTTGTCTCTTGTCTTCATTCTGAAAATACTTGTAATGAATAACTAGCTTAATTTTCAAATTTAGTATGTACATCCACCCTTAAAATTTATTGTCTGTGGATTAGTATATTTTTCTTAGTGGGTAGTTTTGTACTTATCTTTCTAATTTTGATGGAGGTAGATCTATCAAATTTCCTCCATTGTCAGTCATCCGCAGATCACGAACCCTGTAAAGTGTTCGAAACGTCGGAATGAAGTTAAAATTAGTTAATATACGCGAGTTTATCCGTTTTCATGGTTTTATTTCATAAGTCACTAGTGTCTAGAAATGTTAATTTTTAGTACTTATATAAGATTCTCTATTTTAATTCAAAGATAATTTCTTCATCATTTGTATACAAAATGTTTTAGGGTGGAGACATAATTATATTCGCATGCGTAATTGCGTATGCACTTTTTTTCTATTTTAAATGGTTATTTAGTATGAGACCGCGACCAGCTTTCCCCACACGTAAGCTGATATGTTTGTTTTCACCTTTAACGTTTTCGAAACACCACTATTAGCTACTACAATTTATATGACTGTAATTAATCTAGGCATCGTGAAAATACACAAGGTATGTAAATAGGTACGTAAAATTCAGAAAATGTTAAGTAAATTATGCTGGTTAACCTGTTAACATGAGGTTGCACGTATTTTCATTTTCTCGCTAAGTAACATTTAATTATTGCTACTTAGAATTTTCTACTACAGAAAGTACATACTTTGCAACCCATCATACTCTTCTAAGAAGTAGCATGTTGTTGAAATGACAAATGACTACGTTATTTTTTTTATTTAGGCTGTTTGTGAGCTGTACCGTACAGATGACATCGGACATCGCCGTTATGATTCCGCGTCTGATATAAATTCCCGATAATTTATATTCATTATATATGTATGTATGTAAATTCTTTATTGTACACAAAATACAGGCAAAAATACAAATTTTTACAAACATTTTTACATTATTATCTACACAATAATCATGTTCCCGATAAATATATAAATTCCCGATAATTTTACATGAAATTAAATTCTCAATCTAATATTTATACTTACAAAATAAACGATTTTCGAATCGAATGATAACTAGGTAGGTAAAGAAGTAGACAACAAAGATTTTAAAATATAAGCATAGATACCTTTTTTAAAATAGGGAGGTTTGATTGTTAACGATATTTTGTAAGTTGTGCAAAGGTGGAATGCAAAATTAAAATTCTATATCATATACATTCATTATTATCTACACAATAATCATATTCATGGCTCTATTACAATTGAATTTACAAAATACTTATATGTATTGATTTAAACTTTCACGATTATCACTCATGTTTTAAAGACAAACGGGTCTTAATCGCGTAATTTACAAAGGAGAAATCTTACAAATGCGAGATAATACAGTAAACTAACTTTGGTTTAGAGGCTAATAATCCACTCGAACGAAAAACTCTTACTAAGCGTGCGTGCATAATGAGCACGTCTACGTCTTAATTATGTTATCATTCAATGATGTGACGAGACTCCGAACGGACGCATACATAAATATTTAATTGAATGAATAACACGTTTATCGTAGTCGTCGAGTCGTTCGCGGAAAGCAACGGGCGTGGCGCGGCGCGAGCGCATGTTGCCGTCGCGCTTATGGCAATGTACCACTTGATTGCCGAAAGATGACTTCATTTCAATTATCTGAGACTTCAATCTCAATAAACAAATGAACAAATGAAACACTTAAATCACTCGAGTAAAGCTGCCCTTAAGTGGTAGGTCGATACGTATTAGGGTGCCACCTATTTACCAACTCGTAATCGTAAGGAAGTGATCTGTGACTCTTGTTTTCATCGTATTGCATAACAGGAAGGGGAAGAATTTTAATGATGCAATTCTCATGATATTTAGATACTAAAATATCATATCAAGTTTGCTGGATTTGGACTAGTTTCATCAGAGATAATGTCATATTTCCAGAAAATAATTTATTTCACTAATCCAGGCAATATAACAGAAAAAAACGTTATTAAAGTATAGTTTCAGTAAGGAAAACTAGACATAGTTTATGGAAAAGGATCCAGTCCAAAAAAATCTGTCAATTCAATTTAAGAGTCCGGTATACTTTTGAAAGTGAAAATCGTTAATAATGAATTAACGCGTATGAATACTATGAATTGCAATTGTTAAGATAAAATGTACCATTTTTATTACAAAAAAATAGTTTTGATAAATATATATATAATTATTTAGTATCCAAAAACACGATTATAAGTAAGTAACCTTGTTTTGCGACGACGTTGATTCATACAATACTGTATCTAGATTTTCTAATATAAATTTTCATGTCCTTTAATAAAATTTATAATATTTGAATAAGACATGAATCGATGTTTATTTTTGCATTATTATTTTTATCAAATATGCTTTATAAATACTCTAATTTATCTACTAAACTATGGTATTTTTTCTTAAATTTGTTCTAGCTAAATTCGAATTTATCAAAAAAATATGTATGAAAATGAAAAAAAGTGTTCCACTTATTCCTTAGGCGACTCATTTTCCAACTCATATATATAAGTTACATACCGCTTTAATATCATTTTGATTATAAAAAAAGTGAATAAATCTACCTCTTCAGTCAAAAATCATGAAACAGCTCCTAGACTGAGGTACAGTATTAAAAAACTAAGAACAAAAATAAAAAAGTGCTCCACTTATTCCTTTAGAATTGAAATGATATTCCGTAACATGTTAAAATACTAGCAGGATTATTTTTAGTTACTCCAATATACTATCGCAAAGATGAGCAATTTCGTAAAATAACTACACCGGAGCCTTAAATCTTATGTCAAAAGGAAAAGTAATTTTATTTCAGTGACAAATTTCATAATTTGGATCCTTTTCGCTAAACTACGTCCAAATTTTTTATTGAAATACCTATAGTCACATAAATACGTTTTTTAACTAATGTTTGTTTTGCTTCTTTTAGCTTCAGGAACACGAGGTTTAAAATTTTCCTTTCCTCATGAGCACGGCGTAACAGAACCTATTAGTGGGAAAATACTATATTGAATTACATGTTTACGAGCCCCGATGCAGTGGAGTTCGTCTAGTTCGAAACAATTTTTACAAATTTTTGAATATTTTAAAAATTATCACATTATGCTAATGATAAATTGTATGAACGTTAGTCATGGTTAATGTACTACATTTCAAGAGACACAACAATCTGAAGTACGCTTTTGTTGTTTAATAAATCGATTTTAACAAACCAGTGTCTAAATTATATTTTCGTTCACCACCGTAATTCCGCGCTTAAAAGCTTGACGCAAAATTCGCAGTGCATCAGGTGTACCATGTCGTCTTTAATATTAATGGCGTTCTTTACATTCATTGATTATTTACAAAATTAAAAATTGTGGAAAAAAATTTAAAAAATACCTCTCGTAAAATAGTCTTTTTTTAATATTCTGATTTATTAAGTCCAAATATTTTATACTCAAAGAAACTACTTTAGTACTACTATTGAACAGTGAAGGTTTTGTCTCTAAACTAGGATGAACGGGATAATCTGGAAAAACTGTCTAACTGGACGAGAACATGTGCATCGGGGCTCGTATAAGTATACACTACATGTTTATACGTAAATTAGATTTTTGAATTTTCTGATTCCGTAGTAAACAAGGAACCTTATAGTTTGGCCATGTCCAATTGTCCATCTGTCCGTCTGTCTTTCCACAGCATAGCTCAGTGGCCGTTAGTAATAGAAATCTGCAATTTGGTACAGGTATACATATTAATCATGCCAACAAAGTGGTACAATAAAAATCAGAAAAAATATTTTTTTAGGTACCTCCCCAACTGGTGAAGTGGGGATGCTTTTTTTTTATTTGCTGTAATCCCATAGTGTGGGGTATCATGGAATAGGTCTCTTAAAAATAATAAGGGTCTTTTAAGAAGTATCTTTTTTATTAAGTCAATATATTCGGACCAGATAAAAAAAAACCTGTCCTCCACTCCACCCCTCTAAGTTTTCACCCGTGAGTCCAAAAATATGAAAAAAATCATAATAGCTTATAGAATACTTTAAAATAAAACTATTTCGAACATAAATAATCGGCCCTGCCGTTTTTGAATAACTACGGAACCCTACACTGAGCATGGCTCGACATGCTCTTATCCGTTTTTTTATATTCAAATAAACGAATAATAATATCAGTACAACAATATTTAAAATAACATTCAATCATAATTTAAAGATGTGGTTAACAATATCTTTATGATTTGATACTTATTCTTAATAATAAGTAAACATTAATTATTTAATGTAGGTATCGGACTAGAATAGTTACACAGGTACCACTAAATTAGTATGATTGAATATATTTTTTCGTTCTCGAACATGTGTTTTAATGACACGCCGACATGTATTCATACATTCCAAACATAATAAATGTCCAAAAGCATAATAAATTATTCGCTATCAGGAAAAAGTACGAAGGTATCAATGTAAATTGAAAGTAAGTATTACTCAAAAAATCGGTCCTTACAACGAATATTGTCAAAATAAAGACTCATAATTTATGGAAGTCGAACCTCGAATAATAAATGAATCGACGCAATAAAAAATTATTCACATCGTCAGCTTTCCCTTAATACTCATGTCATACATATTAAAATACGAATTTTGTACCACGCTCATTATTTTCTGTGAAGACGCACAGCGTCGTTACGTATTGTCGAGCTGGCGTAATTTAATGTGTTGTCGTACGGAACCCGTGATCAATAACTGTTGCGCTACCAACATAAACAACCTGCCGGAGTTATTTTTCAATAATGCCTAAAAGCTTCTACGTGACCGTTCAAATAATTGAAAATGGTAACAGTGTGATTTATGCAAATCGATAGCTTGACGTTCAATTTAAACTGTAAGGCACGTTATGCCCGCGGCGTCGGCCATTAGGCGCTTCGCAGGACACGCGCTACCTCCGTCTTATCTCGTCCCTGATGTCCATGTCCATAGCTCCACACACTCAGAGGGCCAGCTCGCAAGCCAATAACGTTTCAATGAAAAATGAAAATTAAAAATGTTTATTAACTAAATTTTAAACATACAGTTAACCACAATCCTGTGTCCTGTGCTAGGAAACTCTGTGTTACAGGGCCCCAGTTCCGACATACAAGTATATATATGTCTAACGGCCTGTTTCACAAACTCCAGTTAAAGCTATCTGTCAGATAAAAAATAACACTATCTCTTTCTTTCACCTGGAAGAATAAAGAGATCGTGTTATTTTTATCTGACAGATAGCTTTAACTGGAGATTGTGAAACAGGCCCTTAATCTACTAAATTGTACAGAGAATTACATTTAAGAGTGATATTTAATAAATAGATAATTATTTTAAGTCGTTGGTAAAAAAAAGTTCAGTATCCTGCTAGTCTAGTTGGGTAAGCCATTCAGTTAAAAACCGTCTGTTGGGAGGTTTATCTACAGAATGTAATTTACTGAATAATCTCATGACCAGAGGCACAATGAACGGGTGAAATCTTTGGGCAAGTTATGTGCGCGATTTTGGGGTCTTCCAGCGTTGACGGCGTCTTATGTCAGCTTCAAAGATATCATCATATCATGTAGTTCAAAGATATCATGTAGTTTGCCACAGTTATACAGGATTTTCCACAAGAATCATTGATGAACTAAGAGAATATTAGCAATCGTGTACAATGTTTTAGTGTTGTGCTGAGCCAAGTGAGATGGGCGTCGAGCAGTACACCAAGGAATCGAATGATAATTGCACGCTCTAGGAAGCTAGCACTACTAAAGTTTCAGGAATCAGCCAACCTGATGTCTTACAGTAATAGAAAATCCGTCATGATGTTGACCTCTCGGATCAATAGAGAAACATAGGTATTAGGTCTTCTCAACATTTAATGTTAACAAATTGAAATCGAGCCACCCTACGACTACCTCTAGATTATGCTCCACGCCTCTCTGTGCTTCTGGCCAACGTTTACCGCGTACCACAATTGCTTTATTATCGACAAACGATAAAGTTATAGCATATTTTGTTAGCGTAAGGTTACAGAGGCCGTTTATACGAGAGTTAAATAGAGTTGGGCCGAGAACACTACCCTGGGGAACCCCAAAATCCACGAATACGTAGTCACTGGTACCTTCTCCTACCCGGACGCACTGCCTAGGGTCATACAAAAAAAGAGTCAAACCACTTAAGCGCAAGTCGTCTGATGCAAACCCTCTCGATCTTAGTGAATAGAAACAGTATCGAAAGCCTTGGCAAGGTCTGAAAATATTCCTACGCAGTACGCACTTTTCGCCATTATCTAACAACGGTTTCAACTATATAACTAACCAGTAGGTCTATTGCCTGTTTGGTAGATTTATTTTTTCTGAAGCCAAATTGGTTAGCGAGAGGCTTTTATTGCGTTCGAGAAAGGACTAGCGTTGAAAATTTCCGGATTAAATCCCGTTTCTTTCCAAACAGCTCGTTTTTTTCCTGATTTTTTCGAAAAAAACAATGAAATTTTCCACTTTAATTTTCAACTCTATACCAATGTAAATTAGGTCTAATTTTCACTTATACCAGGAGAACGCGATGTCACAGAGGAAAAGTCAATTGAAACAGATGGTAAGGAGTGACAGTGACAGTGACACGGATTGTTTCTGAAAAAATCCGATAAAAACGGAAAAAAACGAAGTTTTCATACATTCCCGAAAAAAACATCTTGTTTTTTCCGACATTTTCAACGCTAGAAAGGACAATCGCTGGGCATTGATGATTTTCTCAATGAATTTACTAATTATACTTAGCAAGGAGATCGGTCTATAGTTAGTAACTTGTTCTCTGCTAACCGCCTTGTAAATCGGTGTTAGTGAACTTTAGAAGACTTGGAATAGTAGCGGTGGTTGGTAATGCTCAAATGCCAACAATAAGTGATGGGATCTATAACGCTAGTCATTGTCAGCTTTAGGATTTCCTGTGGTGTTACCGTCTAATCCTGGAGATTTACCAGATTTTAGCTGTCTAATAAAAGAGGCCACTTCTTTTCAATTGGTGTTTAGTTTCTTACTTTACTTGCGGAGGGCCTAGGAATGCCATTTTATTCCACTACACATTAGCTTCAGAAATAAAAAAAAAACGTTTACTGAAATAAACATACCTTGCTTGAACGGTAGTGTACATTACATACTCGTCTGAAAAGCTCTGTATTATCCTCCTGCCGCCCAGAGGCCTATTAAAAGGTCTCCTCAAACAAATGAAATCCTATTCTATTTCCTGAACTATTAATTCAAATTTCAGTGGCAATTTTTACTGTCTGGGCGGCAGGAGGTTAAAACACGACTGTGTAAAATACTATTCCTGAAAAGCGCGGATATCCGCGTTCATGAAATCTACTTTGTTAATTTTACATTTGTTTCTTTTTTTTTCCTGAATTCGGTTATATCATAATATCAATTACGGTTTCATTTTCGCACTAAAACTAGATAAGACGAAAGACCGAAGAGCTGGTGAGTTCCTCGGACAGCGTATGAGCATTGCGATACGCGAGGAAATGTATTTTTATACTTATCGGCAAGGGAACTTGTGAATAATTCTGTAGGTACACCCAAATGAAACCTTCATTCAGAGTAAAACTAACATACATATATAAAGCGCCTGCTATAACAATAATATACATAGGTGAACACGAGATTGAATGTTTGGATATATTGTAATACACGACGACATATAACAGAGTCGTTTTTTAGGTTTTTCTCGACAATATTTCAAAATCGAAAGAAAAGCATTGAGAATCGACCCTTTCTCCAAATGTTTACTGTATTTTTTTTAAAGCGCTATCTCTCTCTCTCTCTCATGACAAATAATTAACTGTAAATGTGAGCTATCCATCTTTGTTATTTTCTGAGATATTTTTTTTGTTATCATAATAGGTAATTTTTTTTTCAATGTTAAAAAATAATTACTAATGCACTTGAACTTTTTGAACAATAATATACATGTAATGAATGACTCGCATATTCTTGTAATACTATTTAATAGGTAGTGTCAATAAAAATCCTGGCTAAAAGTAAAAAACAAAACTTCCGTTGTTTTTTCGTCTTTTATCATCGGTAATTCTCAAAATAGTGGCATCGTACCCTGCCGTTACGTTTTTGAATAGAAAGTATATGAAATATGTAAGTTACACATATAAATTTTTTTTTACAGATAGAGACTAAAATTACACATCGAGGCCAAAACATTATTTTTCTATACATATAGTACTTTTGTAAAAAAAAATGAAGAATGTCGTTTTCTCCTGTACCCTGCCTTGTCCAAACAAGACACTGCTCCAGTCTTAGCTCTTTAGATTATTTAACTACAGTTGTATGATAATGAAACTTGGTTTTTTATAGAAACTATACTATAACATTATTGAATATGACGTTGCACAGGATGTTTAGATTACTTTTAACATATATATTCACGTTCGAAGTTTGTCCAGCGATATTTTCTCTGTATCCTGTGCGTTCGCGGCATTGCACCTCACACACACATAGAAAGTCTTATTGAGATCCTAATTGACGCAAAACACGTCTTCAGTATGGTTCTAACCGCTGGTGGAAAGGTTTCTGCACGACGTGCACCTGTCTTGTGTCGACAAGTTTTTGAAGTGTGACTTTCGGAGTTTGTAACAGGTATATACACTTTACCCTGGCATGTTTATTTTAAAATATTAATAGTTTAATACGTCTGGTTTCTTGCTTATACTATTTTAATATCCCATTAAGGTATAACTACATATACTAAAATTATGATATTTGTATTATTAACAGTTTAGGAGATAATATCTAGTTACTCGACTTTTCACTGCACCCTGTGTAACTTTATCCTGCAATCACTCTGCAGGGTAAAGTGACTGTTGACAGGATAAAGTGAAAAAAGCTATTTATACAAAGTTTTTACTAGCTTGCACTATATGCAGGTAATTATGTATGTATGTTTGAGGGTATCATGTCTTTCTACAGAATTTCATTTTACCGAATATCACCTGATAACCCACTTTTCGCAGATGACTCACTTGGCATACTAACATTTGCCAACTTTCATTTTGTTCCTCTTTCTCTTTCAGTGCTATGCATCTCTAAGTATTCTGTTCTATAATGAGGTTGCAATTTCCTCAAAGGTCGGGGCTCAACAAGGCGATCCTTTGAGATCCCTCGTGTGGTTGCTTGGTGATCCAGGGCCTGATCACAATATGGAGTCACCTTTAAACGTCTGGTATTTGGACGATGGGGAGGTGATTCTAATATCGTGCTCAATGACGACCGTAGACTTTCGCCAACCTTTTGGTCACTATTGACCTTAGACGTAAACTCTTCGAAGTGCGAGTTTTATGCCTGTAGCCCTGTCAGACTTCGAATCTGTCTTCTCAGGCATCAGAGTAGTTGGATGGAGTGAGCTCCGAGCTTTAGGCTAAGACGGTGGCTTTGAGGGCTGCTTATGAGCGTTTAGAACAGGTTATCGGCACATGTACCGTTGGTGCTACTACGCAACGCCTTACTAGTACAACGCCGCGCATAACTTACACTTTCAGCACAGCAACAACTTGGCTGTTTCAACAGGAGGCAATTAAATATGATAATTCGCTTAAACAAGGGTTAGGAACTGCGTCAACATCGAATTTGGCGAAATACAGTAGTGTAAAGCAACATCCCCTATTCGTTTTGGAGGTCTTGAGATTCAGAGAGGCAGGTATTTTTGCTAAAATTTTGTCTATAAGTCTACCTTTCGTGTGAAAGGCACTGGACGTTTGATCGGTTCGCTCTTTGGGGGAAGCGTATCCGAACAATCCCAACTCTCAAAAGCTATGGGCTGATGTTTTGCGCTCATTTAGCAGCATGCTGGAAGGTGCTAGTGTTGTGGAGGATGTCGCTCGGCTTAAAGCGATGAGGCAGCCCGAGTTCTGGGCCTGGTTGTATGCACTACTGTCGCCACAACTGGGAAAGGTGCTCGATAACGATACATCGAGAATGGGTGTTGCCTTGATACTGGGATCCAAGGTGTGCGAACCCCATCTCTGCATATGCGGAGCGTCAGTAGAGGCGAAAGGGCTCTAAGTCTTTCGAGACACCATTTGATTAATGACTTGGTTTCTGCTCTCGGTGAATGTTCCCTGCATAGCGGAGGACTTGAGCCGTAAATATGGTAAGAGACCGGACGGCTTAGCGCTGGTTCCCTGGGCATTGCCTGGGCCATAGCGGCCCCTTGCCCAGTGGGCAAATATCGTGCCCAGTGGGCAAGGGGCCGCTACCTTCTGTGGGATGCTACGTGTGTGAGTACATTTGGGCTATCGCGTCTGTCGCAGACATTGCAAAAGTTCCAGGTGCGGCCGCTGAGAAAGCTGCCAGGATCAGACATATGAAACCAACTTGCAACTTGGAACCACGATTCTGTTCCCCGTTCCAGTTCTGACCTTGTCCAAAGAATTACGCTTGCCGTCCAGCGCAGTAATGCTGCAAGCACGTTTGGAAAGGGTGGCGTCCATCAATAATGTAAACAATCTTAAAACCCTGCATTATTTCATAATCACGCACTTTTACAACACAATCAATTTAAAAACTTCAACCTTGAGTTCACATACATTTTCCAGGATACTATAGGTACATATATATAAATATTAGGGCGTAAAATCATAACGGTCGACGTAATTTAAGTTAAGGTTCAATAAAACAGTTGAATTATTAGTGGTAAACTTGTTTTTTTATTTAAACTCTCTTTAACCTGCCACATTTTCCCTACTACCCTGTCTTGTCACTTTCTCCTGTGTGTCAAAAACTCCAACTCGCCATAACTTCTAAGTTTTTACGAATAGGTCGTTCCCTTTCACAGATTTGGTGTCTTTGATGAACTCAAAAACATATTCGAATCTAAAAAGTTAAAAAAAAAAACACTTTATTTTTTTTCATTTACTTTACCCTGCCGATGCCACTTTTTTGAGAACAACCCTCATATTTTTGTGTGATAAATGAATAATGATAATAAACATGATTCGCAATTTTATTATTGTAAAATTATACGCCATTAATCGCTCTTAAAATAATGAATTAACATGAAAAAACATTAAGTCACAATAAATGTCTTAACTGTATTAAAAAGTTGTATAACATCAGTTACATGACAAACAATCTTGAGGATGATAAATAGTTTACGCAACTATATTAATGTCGCGAGTCCCTTAAATTTCACATGGAACATTACTCGGGGAAATATTACCACGCGTACCTACATACTACTGGTTGGCAGTGATGCAACAAGGAGGAAATTTATGCTCTTAACAACTGTCTGTCCATCTATCATAGAACCTTATCTATAAAGAACCGAATGGACCGACATTTAAAATTTATATTTATACATATTTACGAACATTGACGTCAAGACCGAAGAGCGGGCGATTTCCTCACACAGCGTATCAGCATTGCGAATTGAGACACAGCGAGGAAATGCTGCCAGCATCTTTGGTACATATCAGACCTTCATACAAAACCACAACAAAAACGGATTCCAAGATTTAATTTTACGTGTTTTTTAATAAATCCATAAGTAGTTTGGTTTGTCGTAGTAGGTACCTATGAACATTACACTAGTGCAGCTTTTAGCTTAGTAAGAGACGAAACTTTCAAGTATTAATACCCCGAATAACATTGACATTAATATGACAGTTTACCTTGTAACAACATGTTTATTTCAACTTTATTACAGAGTAAAAATATAATATATGCAGTTGTAAAAGATGAGCTTTATGTCATGCAGCATTATTTACAATCTTTATACTGAGCTGAATTTGTAGGACGAACAAACAGTCATAGCTAATATGTAAAAAAAATAAAAATACTTAGAGGTAAATTTGCAGCGGATCAGCATTGTTTATCAACGTTGCAACGCTGCCAGCCTTCTGGGCACACACTACTGAAAAACAGTGATCTGGGGCATTTTTATGTTTAGGTAAGTCCCTGTAATATAAATTAACAAATAGAAAAATAAATTGACTTATCACAGGATTAACGCAAAAGTTATTAGTTATTTGATATGCAAGGCTGCAAAGGCGTTGTTTGGCAAGTTTGCTAGTATTGAAAGTCAAGTATATAAGCGAAGAAAAGAATCCTGAGCATCCCGAGGATTTTAAGGCACACAAAAAACATTCCAAATGAATGCTGTTAAACATTTAATCGTCATTTGATAGTCCATTCCAACAACTGACGTCAAAAAACAACTCCAGTTTCCACGCTAGCGGATAAAGTTGACTCTTGCACGCAAAGGACATAGGGAACCTTGGCGAAATAGTAAGGTATTTTTTTTTAATATTACTGGAGATCCCGAGCACTACGTAAACCTTGCCTTACTTAATAGAATGATTCATCACCGATCGTCGACGTCGAGTGAAAGTCAGGCGCACAAAGTTCGAGACACTACCCGATAGCACACCTGACAATGAACAATGAGACCCACAATAACGTATCACACGTCATATAAAAGGCTTTTGCCTCAACAATACTTACTTAAGCTAGAATAACACTTCAACTCGGTAAAAAAGGGCACTTGAGATATGTTACAATGCGTTGCACTCGCACGTGGTCAAAAGCCAAGGAGTTATTCTTGGATCCATGTGTTTGTTTACTGATGACACCCACTGTGGAATTACAAGTGTTAACCCGTTTGTGTAAGCTTTGATTGAACTTGCTTGTTTCAAATTATATGAACAAGTTATTTTTAACCGACTTCAAAAAAAGGAGGAGGTTCTCAATTCGACTGCTTTTTTGTTTTATGCATGTTAGCCGATATCTCCGAGAATCGTGAACCGATTTTAAATATTTTTTTGTGATCGAACGTGTATAACCCCGAGATGGTCCCGTTGGCACCATGTTGGGGTATGATGATGGGATCTTGGAAAAATCGAGGGATTTCTTCAAATGTTATACGTACATATACATGGAGCTTTTGGTAATTTTCATTCGTTTACAAGAATTTGCATTCAGAAAGTAGGATTTGAGGAAACAAATCGGGGATCTTTGAGAAATCGAATGAAGACGGTTTTTAAAATTTTTGATTTTTTGAATTTGTTGATTATGTTCACTCAATACTCCATAATTATATACAGGTATATAGGTACTAATTTATTTTCGAGACGTTTTTGCCAAATTTTATTTTACAGTTAGAAAAAAGAAGTTCGTCGTATTTTGAAGAAGAAAATATACTTACCGACAGGCAAATAAATTTTCCTACCTATGTTCACGTTAGACAAGCATTAAAACATGAGCGTATTATTAATATACTCTAAACTCATTTGAAATTTCTCAAATTATGGTTTTATATTAGCAATGATGATATATTTTATTATATTCTATTTTTAGCAATGGTTATAACACTGGCCAGATGAGTCGTATATTTTTTCGCAAGAGATAAAAATAGTTATTTATGTGGCTGGCACATAATAAGAGGCAATAAACATGAGTGTGGTTTTATGAAACGAGCCGTAGGCGAGTTTCATAATAAGATCACACGAGTGTTTAATGCCTAATTATGTACAGTCACATACATAACTTTATCTACATGCATATAATAAGTTTTCTACAATATGTTTATTTTTGTGGCAGCAAATTATTGGTCACGGTTGTAGCGGCGTCCCGGATTTCTGGTGGTGTTTCACACATTTCAACATCACTGTCTTCGTCGTCATAAATAATTTTTCAGTGTAAATATTTCACAACGAACTCGATAATATTTAACTTTCAAGTCAACAGTCCAAAAAAGTTGTATGTTTGAAACCACAGAGCACGGACCTCTTTAGTGTGTAACCTATAGGCAACCCTCCAACCTCCTTGTTTGAAACAATTCAAACAAAACAAATGACTGAACTGACATTAGTTTTTTTTTATTCATAAACCAGGTAAGGTCTTGAGTCGATATCGATTCTCAAATCGATTCTCAGTATTCGACATTTAGAAGAATGTATGGAATATGAATTTTAATGTGAATGAAATTACAAATCGATTGATTCGATAATCGAAGTTAAAGTGTGTTTTTTCTTTTTAACAGAATGTTCTAAATTTAATTGTGATTAATATATCGGTTGCCGATATCGTAAAGTAAAAATTATGATACACCCACAGATACAGATTTCTTAAAGTAGGCTATTTGCTTACCGCCGCTAAACATATTGTAGACAACTTATGATATGGATGTAGATAAACAATATTATTAATCAGACAGTAATTGTAAGTACACCAAATAAACGGGGGATATTAATATTATAAAAAAATTCCTGTGCGTGCTTGATCAAAACAGTAATACCTACAATCCAAGTAGTCCTAGTTAGGTACTGTGTTGAGGGCATCCTATTTAATCAAACAACCTTATTATTGATTACATAAAGAAATATATATTATTCTTATATCTGTAGAGCATAATCTTTTCCCATAGTATTTTCAGAGAAGCGTCCCATTTTATATTTCTGCCTCAATTTGGTGAACCATTGTTACCGTTATTCTATTGAACATTCAATGTATAAATGGATACATAATATATTTACGTAAATAAATCACTTTATGTACCTGCATCGGTTCCGTTTGCTTAGCCTATGCAGGTGTGCTTACTCGCAATGTAATTAATAGGTACAAGTACAAATTGCTCAATAGCCGGGTAGTTGTTTGAAATTATCTTCTACCGTTCACGGTATTTATCATTCGAAGGTGTGATGATCACACATCAAGTTATGAAAAGCATCATTTGATATTTTAACAATAAAGCTAACACTTGCAATACTTTCTAAACATTTGACAGCTTGACCTTGGTGTTTAATTGAGTGCTACTTACACACCGACGTTTATTGGAATATATCAATACCTTGACACATTGGGTCATTCAGTCACTTTTTATGCACTGTCTACATAGATATCTCACGATTAAGCTGACTGGCACAAAATCAATGCAACCTTTGATCTTTTGAGAATTCGATATCTTTATCTAAGAATACCTATACGTGTTACGTTCCCATTAATCTAGACTTATACCTATATGGATTTTGGTTAATTTTTAAATCACATACTATGATATGATATCTATTTTTATTAATGGAGTAATTGTGTAAGGTTTTATAATCATCATCATCATCAGCCTATGTTAGTCCACTGCTGGACGTAGGCCTCTCCTATTAACTATGCGTATAGACGCATTAGGAGGTAAATGCCCATAATCGCCACGCTGGGCAAGCGGATTGGCGATCGCAGTAATGTGTCCACTATGATGACGCTGCTGCCCATCATCAGTCTTATAGAATGGTCAGTGACACTTTAATCCCTTAGTCGACTCTTACGACACCCGCAGGAGGAGTTGAGGTGGTGACAAATGTATTCTTACTGCCGTCACCACACGGCTTAGGTTTTATAATAAACCTCCAGTAATCCACGATACCTATAATTCCGCTGAAGTCCCAAGGAGTCCTATTGGATCACTAATACAATAGTAAAGTCCATTTCATATACGAAGGCCCGATTCCACTTGACAAAGTCATTAGGCGTTAACAATAGGATCAGTGATAACAAAAGATATCTGTCCAGACCATTTTGTGGCGTGATATTTTTTGCATACATCGATGTATGGCACGTGCCAATTTGTAGTGGACCAATTAAATGACAAATTTCGAATGGCATCGGGCCTTCGTATTTGAAATGGACTAAGTATACTTAATACGGACTAAGTATAGTATACATGATTTACGGTATACACCATTTGTTTTTTTAACCGTACAATTATAGGGGTGCGAGAATTTTGTAATAACATTTAGGTACTTTAATTACGAGTAGGTTCTGTAATTTGGTTACCACAATGTTTGCCGCATGTTACATACCAACACACATGAGTCACGACGTTAAATACCACTTCAAGTATTGAAGCATTGTGAATGGTGAAGGGAAACCATAAACAACTACAAGATTTATTGAAAATATTTTGTAGTAAAAATTATAGGTACTTTACCATACATGGAGGTAATGATGGCCTTCTTTAGAAATAAACAAAACCGGCCAAGAGCATGTCGGGCTATGCTCAGTGTAAGGTTCCGTAGTTATTCAAAAACGGCTGGGTCGATTATGTTCTGTGTTTTTTTCTTCTGTAGCGGGTATCTCCGAAAATATTGCTTAGAAAAAACTTTCTTTTGAGACTCTCATTCTTTTTTAAAGACCTATTTAACGATACCCCACACACACTAGGATTACAGCAAACTAAAAAAAACATCCCCACTACTAACTAACTACTAGGGAAGGCAACAAAAAAAACTGCATTTTATTCTACCACTTTGTCGGCTTCATTATATTAATTATGTATACCTGTACCAAATTGCAAATTTCTAGTAGGTACTAATGGCCACTGATGGACATGGCAAAACTATAAGGGTTCCTAGTTTACTACGGATCCCTAAAAATACCTACTCGTATAACTCATGGAACGTTCAGAATATCCTTAGGTATGCCTTGATTTGGGCCTATTTAGTATCCTAAAACAAAGGAAATATATAATTTTTATTATTGTTTTGCTCCATAATATTTATAAATAAAATAGGTACCTAATAGATAATGTATTTATTTCATAATGATTTTAACTGAAATCGATTCAACAAAGTATAGTTTAGCTTTGGAGATTTTTGATCTCCACGTTTGATTTTTATTTCTTCTTCATGTTTATGTGTTATTGAATTTGATTTAAAATAGTTTTTTTTTTAAGTAACAGCTAATTGGCTTTGTCAAACACGAGTATTGCGAGGTTCATGATCATGAGCGAGTCAGTGGCAACGTGCATTGTCCGCGCGGGCGGCAGTTAGGAAACAATCTGTCGCAAGCTCACCTATGCTTTGAATGCACCTCATTTGGCCCATCATCTGTTCGGTGACAAGTTCTAGGCTAAACGTCAATCTCACGATATTTATTTAGGTGGATTTCGAATTGTTGCGCTCGGACCTTATTATCAATTTTCGTCATATTTTTTGACCTTAACGTTCATTTAGTTTTACTTGTAGCTTGCCAGTTTATTGTCAACATGAATACAGACTTGCGCTAATTTTGTAGAAAAAATTGGTAGCATGTGTGATGAGATTAATTTGCTGATGCATTTCTATTGATTCGATGATTTATGCTGTAATTAAATTTGCTAAATGGCTGTATATATAGATAAGTCCCAACCTACTCGCACGTAAAATACGGCAGATGAGGACATAAAACCAAGCAGAAGATATTAGAATAGGTACCTACCTAACTAGGTACCTACGTACCTACATTATTTTGATGGTCCCATAATAAATTAATTTAGTGATAGGTTATTTTTTTTAAATGCAGGCTTTATAATAACTGTATCCTCACTATGGATTCATCACAGCATTAATCTATACAGAACTTGTACACAGCACTCTCGTGACGTGTTTGCCTCCTAAACTCGCTTGCAAACCACTAATGCAGCGTGTGTGATAAACGGCTGTGACGTTTACGGCCACGTCAAACTTATGGTAAGTGTGAGACTATGTCGAGTACCTAAAGAAGAAACCTGTCACGTCAGGAGCCAGCGTGACGCGCGTCACATGCGCGACGGGACAGCACCCCGGGCGCGCTCCTCTGCATCGTGTCGCCCGTATCGCTTTCACGTCGTGGTTATCGCCGCAATGATAATCTGCATAGTGCGAACCGTTATTGAAAGCCACGGTACTAGTTTGTGCGTGAAGGCTACAATAGCGGCACTTTAATCTGATATTTATTGGCCGAGAGACCGAATGAGGCTATGTGAGGTGACCCAAATCTGTAACTAATAATAATGTATGTAATGCGCTGCTCTAGTGAACTTCACCGGCGTCGCGGATACTCGAAACCTGGTCTGTTAGCTCAGGAGCGTAAATACTAAAAGCTTAGCTAATAAATGTAATGTAATATCGATTCCAACTAGAGCTCCAGACTAACTACTCCTGTGACTGCCCATTTGCTTATTTACGCGTAAAACCAGTCGACGATTAAGGGCTCTTAAAGTGATTACAATAACAGTAAAGTGAAGTTCAAGTGCTCTGCTTCAATAAGGTAGCACGTTATCGACAGATAAATAATCTGTATCTACAGCAAATCAGACTTAACTTTGAAAGTGATTATTATTGTAATCTGAAGCTCGAATGTCAGAAGTATTTTGATTTTAAGCGTTTGGCCATAAAATTGTGACATATCAATATATGTCACAATTTTATGGCCACTTTTATTAAATGGGGTTCAATTAGATACAACTTTGTCCGTAATATTCAATAAGCACAAGGAAAAGTGTCTTAAAAATGAAACAGCTAATGTATTTTTAGGGGTTCGTAGGCAACTAGGAACCGTTATAGTTTCGCCATATTCGTCTGTCTGTCTGTATGCAGCTTAGCTCAGTGACCGTTAGTACGCAATTTGGTATAGGCATACCGACATATTAGTCACGCCGACAAAGTGGTAGAATATAATATAGTTTTTTTTTCGGGTCTCTTCTCTACACGTGAAGGTAAGATGATTTTTTTGTACTGAAATCCTAGTGTTTCGATGAATAGATCTTCTAAAAATAATGAGGGTCCCAGTTTATTTTTAAGTACATAAATATTTTAAAAGACAAACTTTACCGAACCGAACTGACGATAGATATTTTACTATGTATTAGCCTTCCGCAACTTCATCCGCGTATGATAAGGTTTTCATACAGTGTTCCACTTTCTATTTTATCTCCTTAAAATGTGATTTATAGTTCAAATAATATTTCACTTAAAAATGTAGGTACTCGTTCTCTCTACTTCCTGCCCCATGTAAACCTCCCACAGGGATGAAAATAAACACGTTTTATATACGTAGTCTTAAATTTGTCTTATTTTATATCGGCATTTTTTATTACAATTATCAAGTTACTAACCCAGTTAACCCTTTCGGAAGCGAAATTTCAAAAAACGATGTTTTTTTATTTTTGTTGTGTAAATTAGAGTTTCAGAAACAAAGTTTCAAGTACTTTCAACCCCATGAGAACCCCCTTAAGGGATGAATTTCTAAATAGCTGTATTCACGTCTGATTCAAATTACAGAAGAAAAAACCATGTTACTTTTAACAGAATAAGGTGTGAATTTGCCCTGATTTTTTTAAGCACTGGACATGTTTTTTCCATAGACCCTTCATTTATTTATCAGAAATATGTATATGTAAACTCAAGTCACTAAATTTAAAATTATACTATTTCCATACAAACTTTCAACCCCCTTAGAAGTAGAATTTTGCGAAATCCTTTCTTATTTCGTGTACAAATTATATAAGTAATCCTCTGTAGAAAATCCAACTAATACAACTCTTCTTTTAGTAGTTCACACAAAGTTGTTATTCTCTAAATCAATCATTTATATAATGCATCGGTAAAGTTTCAAATAAAATAGTCTAAACAATCTTGTTTCTCTATACTATATCTGGGTGTTGGAAGAATACTTCTGGAAAGTTTCGTATAAAATAGTCTACCAATCTTATTTCCTCACACAAACATTTGACTTAGGTATTTGACGAATCTTGAAATAAGCTGACGCACGAATTCAATGTTTTTACTATTGTCGGTTATATTCTTGTAAATATTCTAAAAATAGATCTAACTAATTTTGTTGCCTCATACGAACTTTCAACTCAAAAATGTCACCCCTTAAGGGCTGAATTTTCAAAAACCTGAAACGAGTTGAAACGAGTCACTAATTTATTATGACGATTTTGCCTTTATGGGGTGTATTTTGAAAAATCCTTTCTTAGTGCACCCTTGAGTGTTTTAAAAGCAACCTCCGTGCCAAATTTGGAGTCTCTAGGAACAGTTTCATTTGGAGTCTCTAGTTTTAGCTGGGCGGTTATTATTTAAGTAATTGAGTCAGTCAATCAATCAGGACTTAATCAAGGAGGCCAAAAAATAAGTGTATCCCCTCCTGTGACCTGTGAGCTTTTGGGACTCAAAATAGATCCCCAAAGAGGTTTTTAGAAGTTCAGTTAATTTTTTTTAAATACGTACCTACAAGGTGCTAGGTACTATAACTACTTAGAACTACTACTTCTGAAATTTGAACTTATTCCTAAAAAAACCCCTAAGGGCTTATTATGCTTCCCAGAACATCAAAGGCAGCGAAGAAGCACTTATTTTTGGCCACCAGATACAAAATAAACTAACTCCTACGTTAGCAATTATAGGGTTCGCCTGATGGTAGCCTATGGACGCTTGCAATACAAAGGAATTCACATGCGCGTTGCTGTCCCTTTAAAAATCGATTCATACCTATTTTCAAGAACACTACGTACGAACGAACGTACTGTAAAGGTGCGGTTAAACTAAAAGAGCATTCGCTGTTCTAACCTCCCACTCTACGAAATTCGATCGGTACACAAAACGTGATTGGTTGATTTCGTAGAACGGGCGCTAAAACAGCGAATGCTCTTTTGGTTTAAACGCACCTTTAGTCTCTTGATAAATCGTTCGCACGGAGTTCGCGTAGAACGAAAACTAATTATCGATAGATCTTTGCATTAGATAACTAAATCATTTTATTTAAATAATAATATTTAAATGGTACGAGTTTTGAGTTAACATCGCCAGGGTACATTTTAATCTATTAAATTTACATTTCGTGTAAGTCCGCGAAAAACATTAACTATTAGTGTGCTTAATAGGTAGGTACTTCAGATGGACGACCATTAATTAGTTGTTTTTTGTAAACGTATAGGTAATTACTTTTTGATCAGAACAAGTTATCTAATTAAACACAAAATACCTTGCTGACTTGCTGACACTTGTTCCGTAAAGGTGCGTTCAAACTAAAAGAGCATTCGCTGTTCTAACCTCCCACTCTACGAAATTCGATCGGTACACAAAACGTGATTGGTTGATTTCGTAGAACGAGCGCTAGAACAGCGAATGCTCTTTTGGTTTAAACGCACCTTTAGTGCATCCCAATCGCGATCAGTAGCCGTAACCGTACCATGTGGTTTAAAGTAGGTACCTATCAGTTACGTTAGGTTTTACTCGATACGTAAAGCATTCTATCGCGCTCGCACATATTTATTGGAGGGAGCGCTTGCTGCCTGCTTTACGTATCAAGCAAAACGTAGCGTAACCGATACTTGCCAACTCATTGTACTTACGCCTACGTCGGCTAGGTACAGGGCGAGCGCGAGGAGGTTTCCGCACTAACCGGATATGTCGCGTTTTGAGGTATCGTAAATAGTAAAGTCTCTTTGTACACTACTGTTTCTTCAATGTTGGACAGCTAATTGTTATTATTTCAAAAATGTGCCTACTAGCATTTCCGCATGATAGGTCATGATAGTTTACTGTCTAGTGTCTACGCGCATGTTCCACGCTCTCCCACTGTTCGGTTCGACTGTAGCCTTTGGTTGTAACTTTAGAAGAGACATGTGAGATGTACCTAAGTGAAAGACTTTTTTTATGATGATATTACAAGAATTTCGTGCTTACATCAGGTGACCATTACGCCAACAATATTTTACAGTCATTAATACAATCAATGAGTAAAATAAATAACATAAACGCGCCATAGAATCACGAGAATGCGACACGTTCTGGGTGTTAACAAAATAAATTGCCAATTTTAAGTTACAAAGCTCTTGAAATTAAAAAAGAGTTAAGCATTGACGCTGGGCGTGGGCTGACGGCAGGGCGCTATCGATGAGCAATTTTGGTTCCGGCGAGATTATCTTTTGATCGGAGCAATTTCTCTCCGGTCTTGTTCTTGATAACATCAAGAGAACAACGGTATGCATCGTTCTGCATAATTATAAACCAGGGATTAAATCCGCGAATTCATGCAACATATACGCTGCCGCTGCAAGCGTCATAAATATTGCTCTCTGGGCAATCCAAAGGAAATATATATCAGGCACCCAAGCGAATGGCGAAACGTACATAGGATAAATAATATATATAGGTGTTCTTATCAAGAGAGTTTTA
Source organism: Thaumatotibia leucotreta (assembly GCA_025490895.1). Taxonomy (NCBI): domain Eukaryota; kingdom Metazoa; phylum Arthropoda; class Insecta; order Lepidoptera; family Tortricidae; genus Thaumatotibia; species Thaumatotibia leucotreta. The sequence goes on along the minus strand of JALPQI010001082.1, from coordinate 126,252 downwards.
TATAGATATTTAAAAAAATACATAGGTACCAAAATATTAAGTATTTAAAATAACATTTAAATAGTTTTAAAATTAAAAACTAGGTAAGGGCCTCTAATAAAAAAACTTTTAATATAGGTACCTATTATTTATTTTGTTAAACTTGCGTTACCTACTGGAGGTTCAAGATTTTGTTCAAATTAAATAAAGATGTGATTATCGCATTATGTTTGTTATTTTTCATGCCATTTATTCATACATTTGCACAATTTCATGTAATATACACGGTGTTACGTCAGCATTCCGAAAAATTTTAATGCTGGATTCCTGACTATATTTAAAGATTTTAATGTTATATAATATTTCCTGGATTCGGCTTGGTTTCAGAGATAATCAACCGTTTTTCGAAATAAGTTTTTCGACGTAACTCGTCATTTAACTTCTTTTGGATTACAATGCTACCACAATGTGTTCTAATATTACCACACCTTTTGCCTGACAATCAAAAAATACGAATAGACTTGACGAAATAACCTCTACCTAAAAAAAACAATTGAAATAAATAATTTAAACAAATTGTTGTTATGATAAAAAGTACTGGAAATGTTAAAAAGTATTCAAATCGACCTAAAAAAAAAAGAAAAAAAAATCTTTTTTTTTTTTGGTGGAATTGACATTAGGTCTCATAATATTTTTTGTTTATTTTGATGTCAAGAATGCATAGTTAAAATCTTTCGCAATGCTCGCGTAACACCGTGTATTATGTAGGTCAACTTACTCCAGACATTCCGGTTTGGTTGACTAATTTTCGTATTTTTTTTATGTGAAGAAAATAGACAACTGAGTTCTCAGCTCACCTGATGGAAAGCAGGAACTGAGGCCCATGAACATATCTAGTGATCAAAAAATCGCCTATGCGCTGCCTACCCTGAAGACTTAGATGGATTGCCTCTATCTATGCCAGTAATTACACCGGCTATCTTACCCCCAAGCCGAAATACAGCAGCGCAGTTATTTTTACAAGTCCAAAGCGGTATACTTTTATATCATAACTGATAGCGAGATTTTTCTATTCTTTTTATTTATTTATTTAGCTATTAAGGACATCAACAGCAATTACAAAATAATTAATCTATAATCTATTACAACTAAGGGATTAAAGTGTCACTGACTATTATTTGATAAAATATTGATGATGGGCAGCAGCGTCATCATAGTTGTCACATTACTGCGATCGCCAATCCGCTTGCCCAGCGAGGCGATTATGGGCATTTACCTCCTAATGCGTCTATACGCATAGTTAATAGGATAGGATATTAGATATGTACCTACAACTACAAAATATAGTCTAATTATAGATCTACATGAGTAATAGTATTTTTTAATAATCCAATTTATTTAAAACCGCGTTTAGTATGATAATTTCGTGAGAACAGTTACTTACGGCTTACGGCAGACCTTGAATCACTAAGCTCGTAAGATAGAAACAATAAAAACGGGAACGCAAATCTCAAGAGGGCGCTTAGGAAGAGAGCGAGGGCAATCAGAAACAATTTTCTATTACTATTTTATCGTTGGACATATTCCGACAACAAACACGACCGTCCCGAGCCGTGGGAATGCCCCAGTCGAGTAACGGACGGACAAATGATGTTGGGCGATCTATTGCTCGTAATTGATGACGACTATTGTACGCTTTTGAAAGAGCCACGAATGTTTGTCTTCGTTCTGTTACCTTCTGTTTGTTGCCTCGTCCGACCTGCCATTGTGCGGGGCAAACAAAATTAAGATTAATTCTTTCTCGGATGAAGTACACTTTACATTCTCAGGGCTGCCGATCCACTTGACATCAGGTCATTGCGTAATCGCAGTAACAACTAACGTCTACAGTTAATAGTTTAGACAGATCAGTGTTTGTTTAAGGAATTATGAATTTTATAATACGATAATTTGTGTTGTGATATTATTGAGGGTGTCGTCGAGATTTGGCGTAAGTAAGTCAATAAATCAGCATTGCAATTTTGTAAGCAGTTTTGAGAAAATTATTAGGAGCAGAAACTCGGTGAGAATAGTTATTTATTATACAAGGGGGAAAGTTATTGTTTAACTGTCGTGCCAATATTGAGACCTGAGATAGCGAAAGATTCCAAAATTGAGCCACGAGCGTAGCGAGTGGTTCAAAAACTGGAATCTTAAGCATTGCGAAGGTTTCAAAAGGCACGAGAGTTGAACAAACTTTGCCGCCAAATATAATACAACTTTTACCCCCTTACTATCGCGAGGAAATATGATTACAAATCTCATCCAAATGTAAATTAACTTAAAGAAACCATTTAAAACTCAATGTCGAAACGTATGGTAGAGTAGAATTACTCCTGGTACTTAAATAATAGCCAATGGCTTACAAAGTCACCAATGAAAATTGACCAATTTAACATGTGAGCTCCGATTGCGCATGTTTACTACGGTCATACGGATCCACTTATACCAGGCATTAGTGGGCCATAGGAATTAGAGCAGAGCTAGTGAGGGGAAAACTGGGTTTCCAACCGCGCATGCTCGCCTTACTACGAGTACATTTCAATCTATCTCTGACATGGCCTGGAACCATTCGTATCCCGGCCTCTACCCAATCTCTACATCCCAAAATTACAGTAGGCAACTATTTTTACTAATAATCTATATTCTTCATCTATACATATAATACTTACAAGATTTTGAAAAATCTACGCTTGAATATTTTCTATAACCATAACCCAGTCACATAAATTTAAAGCTAATAGTGGTGTTTGAAATGTGGCTGTACAGGCGTATGCTGAAAGTATCGTGGACCGCAAGAATAACAGACTTAGATATCCTACAACGAATGAAGAAGAAAAAGGAAGTACTAGCTACAGTCAAACGAAGAAAGATTGCATATTTTGGTCATCTACATAGACATGAAAAGTATAATCTGCTGAAACTTATAATAGAAGGAAAAATAGAGGGAAAACGGGGAAGGGGGAGAAGGAGGTTAACCTGGCTCGATAACATCAAAAACTGGACCAACATCAAAGACGCGGTCACCCTTACAAGGCGGGCCAAGAACAGAGAAGATTTTGCAAAGGTGGCCACCGACGCCCGATAGGGCATGGCAACAGAAGAAGTGGTGCGTACTGCCTTTTCGCCAAAATATGTTTCGTCAAATTTAACTTGCCAACCAACTTTTCGCCGAAGTTTTATTAGGCAATCCAACTATCGGCATAATATTATTTCACATTATTTTTAATATCCCAACATTCTAATTGCAAATTTTTGCTCAGTCAAAGTTTTATGTGGTCAATAATTATGTAGCAAATGATTTGCTTAGGCTAAATAAATAAGTCAAATAAAATGTAACCAATTTTTAAACTCGATAGTATAAGTTCGCCAAATAATAAAGGAGCTACTAGAATATTATTGAGTATACCTAGACATTTTTCTAGCAGGAACGAGAGATTGACAAAATTAAACATCGACATGATTGTTATCGATAAGTCTTGTAGTCGTCGATAAATAAATTTAATTAATAAATAAGAATAGAATAGAATAGAATCGTTTATTGCATATCACATTACAAGCATGGATGGAGTGGAACATAGAGGTATACATGTGACACCCTGTAAGGGCACAGCAAAACAAGTAGGTAATTAGATTAACTTATTATATAAATTATTTTACACATTACTACATTCATTATCATTTGGTCTTACTATTACGTTATTTCCTTGCAAGATAAAGCACAGTAATATGTTCGCTTACTAACTAAATATTCGTGCACATTATAAAAACATTCTTTAACTAAAAACTGTTTCAGATGTTTTTTAAATTGGGTTAGATTTTGCAGTTCTTTGATAGAGTTTGGGAGGTGATTGTAGATTTTTATAGTCATAAAATGTGGGCTATCTGTTACAAGTTTTAATTTCGAAAAGGGCAATTTTAGTTGGTTAACGTTACGGTTATTTCTTCTGATTTTGGTTGTATCTTGGTATGAGTATAAATCTAAGTGTTTCCTAACGAATTTACATGTCTCGAATATATACATAGATGCAACGGACAATATTTCAAGTTTAATAAAATGGGGTTTACATGATTCCATCTCATCTATGTTTACAAGAATTCTGATGCACTTTTTTTGCAGAATAAATATTTTTTCCATTTCGCAACTATTTCCCCATAGAACAAGGCCATACGATATTCGCGAATAAGCATATGCATAATATGCTGCAAGGGATGTCTGTAGATCCGTGACTCGCTTTAGATGCCGAAGGGCGAATATAAAAGATGATAATTTATTTGACAACTTTTGGATATGTTGTTTCCAGCTCATATTAGAGTCTAGTTCTATTCCTAATAATGCGCAGTAACTTAAGAGAACAACTACAAGAATGCAAAACCATATTCAAAATTATACATAATTTTCCTTATACCTTGTATTTTGTACCCATTAGAAGAACAAAGACTAATAAGAAACACTAACACTATAGGCAATAATTCATATGAAATATTAGATATTTAAAATTAAAACGTAGATGGGTCCTGTATTTCTTGTTTACCTGATTTTACGAAGTTAGTATCTTAATGAAAATAGGGTGTACTCATCGATATCAGTTATGTCGATGTTTGATTTAGTCAATCTCTCGTTCCTGCTAGAAAAATATCTAGGTATAATTATGAGTATGACCATTAGGAACCTACCTACAGTATGATGGATGATAGTGTAACATATTCCTAAAATACTAATATAAACAAAAAATAAGGTTATTTATTCAACATTTCACCTTATCATGGGACACCCAACAGAAGGGGAGAAGGGGGGCGAAGCCTCACACAAGACGGGCTCGGCTCAAAAATACTTATGCACGGTAGATTTAATTATTAATCTAACACGGTTCAACCATTCAGGTGATGTAATCATTAGCCTAATTGATTAGTAGTTGTAGCGACCCTGCCTAGGAGGTTCCGGGTTCGAATCCCGACGAGGGCATTATTTGTGTATTTATTTATCACAAATATTTGTTCCTTGGTCATGGCTGCCTATGTGTTTAAGTATCTATATGTATCTATCTATTATATACATCGTCGCCTGGTACCCACATCAAAAGCCTTAATTGAGCTTTCCGGGGGACTAGGTTAATTTGTGTAAAATGTCCCAAGATATTTATTTATTTATTATTACAAAGGTAGCGCAAAAAATCAACCGCAAATGCATACAAACGTTGAAAAATAGACCGCATTTCTCCCAACTCACCTGAAGTGAGCTAAGCAAATGATAGGAAAAAGAAATAAGCGGGTTTAACTCGAGGAGTAATAAATGCCTTTATTCAGTAGTGTGCGGATAGTAGGCTCGTGGTGATAAATATAGAAAATAGCGGCGGGCGCCGGCGCCTGCGATCGCTATCGGGACATGAATCAGCGTCGTCGCATCGCCGCCGCCGGCGCGAGCCGCGACCACCCGCACCCGCGCTACCAACTCTGTTTGACCTAGACTGCTACCTATTTTTATAAAGCCTATTTGTCTACTATAACATTCAAGCTAGTGTAGCGAGTTGCGTCGTACTACATCTAGAACGTCAGACAGCAATTAAGCGGTTGTGTGTACTCGCTCCGTATTGTAACTTCAAAATACTTCCACTTTAAAATACAAATATTTATTTTGTATGAGTACGAAATAAAAATTGTTTGACAATATTTATGGTAACCGTCACTTGTTTTATGCACCTAATACTTGAGTGCCTGTTGACATTCATCGCCAACAGAAGAGGGAACATGTTAGGACACCTTATACGACACGACGAATTAATTATCATAGAAGGAAAAGTAGAGGGGAAGAGGAAAAGAGGAAGGCCGAGAAGGGCGTGCATGGACCAAGTGAAAGAAAAAGTAGACGTCGTGTCGTATCAAGGTTTTAAGGAAAAGGCACTGGAAAGGACCACATGGAAATTGCTCCACAGACAAGAGCCCTGCTCTTAAGTTTATGATGATGATACGAGCCCTTACGAGAACGTCGTTACTGTAGTCTAAGAATTAGCTTTTGAGAACTTAATTACGTACAAATAATTAAAAAAAAAAACATGTTTATACCTTATGAATAAGAAATTAAGTAGCTATTTAGTTTTCCAATATAATAAACATGGTAATGAATAGGTATTTAAGGGAGAGTAAAATGAACCACATTAAAATTTTATATCTTTATTAAAAATGCTTGCATTCCCTTGTAACATAAAAGGTACAAATTACCCTTTAAGAAAATTACTAATTAACAGATAATTCAACCATCGTGAACAAGTGAGTACTTATCTAGTGAGATTCGTTGGATACAAGACAGTTTATTCAGATACAAGCAACGACTTAATGTACTAGTTGATACTTTTTACTAACTTTAATGAATTAATGATATAAATACATCTTTATTTATTATGTGTCTCGGGTTAGGTGTTTTACAATATGATTATAAAAGTAAAATACAATACAACATACAAAAAAGATACAAAACATATAAACACATTATAAAAAACCTAACCTAGAGGGCCGCCGGCAGCGGAGCGGGCCCAAGCTGCCGGTGGTTAGGGCTACAGGGAGAGGAACCGCCGGACTATGCGCGCCGTGTCCAGGATTACCGCCTTCTGCATCTGACCCTTGATCCAACCACCTAGCGAGAGCCTCTTGAGGTGTTGATCGAGGCTCTTCGCTATGAGACCATTCGCAGAAACAACTATCGGCACAATGATCGCCGAATCAACGTCCCACATGTCGGTTACCTCGTGAGCCAAGTCAAGGTACTTACTGGCTTTGTCCTTCTCGGCCTTCACGAGGTTCTCGTCATGGGGGATGGTGATGTCGATGAGCATTGCCCGGCGTTGCGATCGATCTATCAGCACGATATCAGGCTTATTGGCTACAATAGTCCTGTCTGTGATGATAGATCGATCCCAATAGAGCGTGGCACGACCATTTTCGAGAACTGCCGCAGGTGTGTACTTATAGTAAGGCACTTCGAAGCCCACGAGGCCGTATTGAAGAGCAAGCTGCTGGTGTATAATCCTGGCTACGAGGTTGTGTCTGTGCAAGTACTCGGTGTTAACAATCTGAGAACAACCGGAAATAATATGCCTGAGTGACTCACCGGGACGGCGGCATGCCCGACAAATGTCGACCGTACCGTCCTTCAGGATATATTTCCGGTAGTTATTCGTCATGATAACCTCGTCAGCAATTGCACAGGCAAAACCCTCGGTTTCTCCGAAGAGGTCCCCGAATCGTAGCCAGTTCACCGACGCGAGCAGATCTACGTCAGGTCCCGTGAGGGCCCTGTAGAACCGCCCGTGTAGCTCCTTGCTCTTCCATACCGCCTTGCGGTTCTCGGTGCTTAGCACCACAGGTCTGCGCCAGTTCTCTTTTGCCAAGGAGAGCGGCGTGAGGTTCCGGTCTACTGCCACCACATCTCGATGCATCCCGCACTCATTGTTAAGAAAATAGTTTCTAAGATTGTACACCTCGCGGTTGTGGAGGTCTTTGGCATTTAAGAAGCCGCGGCCTCCACATTTACGCGGGATGTACAATCTCATAACTGATGAGCGCGGGTGTAACATTCGATGTGTGGTAAGCAGTGTACGGACCCTTCGATCCAGGGCGTCCAGCTTGGTCTGAGTCCACCTTAGTATGCCAAAGGAGTATGTGAGTATGGGTATTACCCAGGCGTTGAAGGCGCGCACTTTGTTGCCTCCTGACAAAAGACTGTTAAGTACTTTTGTGAGCCGGCTGAAAAAGCGCTCCTTCACCGCCTGTCTAATTCCCATATCTTCAATACCCAAAGACTGTGACATACCAAGGTATTTATAGGTTTCTGCTTCCGAGATAAATCTGAACGACATTGTCTCAGAAAGCTGTAAATTTGTTGAATTTACTACTTTCCCCCGCTGCACATGCATAACCGCACACTTATCGACACCAAACTCCATTTTGATGGCACTACTGAAAACTTCTGTGGTTCGCAGTAGCTCCAACAAGTCTTGGCTATTTGGCGCAAATAATTTGAGATCATCCATGTACAGAAGGTGAGAAATGACTTCACCCTCTCTCCGAAGCCGGCAACCTAGTCCTGAATCCTTCAGCAGGGTGCTGAGCGGATTCAGAGCTAGGCAGAACCATAAGGGACTCAGACTGTCACCCTGGAATATTCCTCGCTCGAACCTTATAAAGTCCTGCGGACCAGCGGGGCCATCCCCGCCTCCTGGTTGACGAAGGACTGTGGTCCACTGCCTCATACACGCGCCAAGAAAGGATCTTAAAGTTGCATTAACTTTATACAGCTCCAAGACCCTTTCCAACCATGAATGAGGCACCGAATCATAGGCCTTCTTGTAGTCAATCCAAGCAGCGGAGAGGGCCCCTTTGTTACGCCGGACTTGCTGGCAAATGGTCATGTCAATGAGGAGGAGCTCTTTAGTACCACGGGACCCAACCCTACATCCATTTTGAGCAGGGGCCAAAACATTGTTCGCAACAATGTGCGTGTTAATTTTAACTCTCAAAATGGATGTAAGGAGCTTGTACATTGTGGGCAAGCACGTGATGGGTCGGTAGTTCTTCGCTTCCGTGGTACTACCGGACTTGTAGAGCAGGAAGGTTACTCCAGTTGTTAAGGAAGGTGGCAGGGAACCGCGCTCAAGGGCTTGTTGGAATTGCGTTGCCAATCGTGAGTGCGAGCATCGAAACCATTTTAGCCAGAAGTTGTGCAATCCATCCGGCCCAGGACTTTTCCAGTTCTGAGTCGTGCGGATAGCACAACTTACGTCATCGGGGCTGATGGTAACTGCCCCCATAGGTTCGATGGTCTCGCATTCACGTTCGACAACGGTCATCCATTCACCCTCGGTGTGTGCGACGGGCGCTGACCAGATACTACGCCAGAAATCACTCATAGCAGTAGCATCCGGCAACCGCGCGTCGGACACACGGTAGTCGGTTTCCTCCCACTTTCGGTAAACCTTCCTTTGGTCACTCTGGAAAAGGCGATTCTGCTGGAATCGGTTCACACGCTCTCTGTAGCGGCGAATACGGTTTGCCCATGCATAAACCTTCTGCTTCAGAAAGTCGATGCGCTCTGTGAGGTTGGCCATGTAGTCGCGGGGTGCAATACCCGTTCCCGCGAACGCCTGGTTCACAAAGCGCATTACTCGGGGGCGGTTGTTACCCCCCCTGAAGCAGATCAGCTTTGCAATGAGAGTCCTAAACGAGTCGATACGACGCTCGATCCGCACCTGCCATGCGGGGTCACCTCCGGCGGTCCTAGGTGCACGGTCAGAGTCCGGAAACTTGACTCGAGCAACACGGCACGCCGCGATGGCCCCGCAGTACATGATCGAGTGCGTATCTTCCAAATCTTTACTGGATCGTATATACGGCTCCAGTAAAGCGTTTAGGGCTCCCATCAGCGCTAGATTGCGCCTATTCATGGGCAAACGTGGTAATCGTGGCCTAGAGTCGGGTGTGAAGCGATGCTGCATAATCGCCTCTTCCAGAGTCCTCCTCAATTGCTCATTGTATGAAGTACTCACACTCAGATTCGTAACGTCATCCCCGTCGGCACTGGGATCAACCCGCGGTGCCCCCGGTGCCAGGTCGGGTGCCGGCACCGGATCCGGCGACATGGCGGGCGGGTCCCGCGCCGAAGCGGAGGCCGCACGAACAGGGAGAGCCTCCAGGCGAAGCCGATCAAGTGTCGAGTCATCCAGCCGCTTTAATCGTTGGATGACTCGCACTTGATCCGATAATCGCTGCGCAGTCACATTTATGGTTGGTTCAAGGGCCTGAAACAGAGGAAGCATCCGGACACGATACGCGGATAGATTAGTTTCTCCCTCTGTAGCCCCATAGTAGGCGCGCATGACGTTCTCGTTCATGGATTGAGACCATTGCATGCGTCGCACTACACCACCGGCAGCGGGAGCCGTGGGCGGGGCAGTATGTCCCGCGGGCCCCAAGCGTGCCGGCAGCGGTGGCCGTCCGCGTCGCGCAGGTGGTCGTGGCGGCGGCGGCGGCGGTCCGCGCTCGTCGCTCGACTCGCTAGTGTCGGGTGCAGTGGCGAATTCTTCACCCGACGACGATTCCGAAGAGGAGGAGGATGACGAGGCGGACAATGGTGGTGGGCGTGCGGATAGTGTGGACGCTTGACTCCGTGTTTTGCTTCTAGTTTGCATGATTTTCTGTTATGTTTTCTCTCGATGTATATTAGCGAGTCGGTACATGATTAGTCATTAGCGGTATCTCTTCTACCGCTAAAATTGTACAAAGATGGAGTATATCAGCCAATAAATACATTTTTTATCAAAATAACAGAAAATTTTCTAAAAAACACGTCTGACGTTGACAGCGTCAATTTTTTTTTTTTTTTAATACAAAATACATTATTATTATTGTTAATTTACAGTTAAGGTTTTGTAGATGGGCTTTCTTGATTACACGAAATAATATACAAGAGTATAATGATTATCAATATGTTACATATTTACTCGTAATAAAAAAATTAACAAAATACGAAACTTAAACTGCAATTTAATGATACAAATTCTCTTTAATTTACTTATATCTTGAAGACAATGTTATTTCTTAATGTAATAGAGTACACAGGGCGTTAATGATTTTTATTTTAACAATAAATAAATAGTACGGGTGCTGTGTTAATTTGTAATTTTTCATAGACGATACTGCAAACACGCAGATGTGCAGTTTTTACATTTAGTGCGCCTTTTGTACTTTAAATCTTGTATTTTTTTTGCTATTAAGGTAAACAATTGTTAAATGTATTAGGTACACCCGTATTATTTGTATTTAGCATATTTTCCATAAAGAGTTTCGATGCAAATTGTGCGTAGGACACCTATACCTACTATTTATTTGACAAGTATAATTATTTATATTTATTTGTCGATATATAAATAAGTATTACTATTTTAGGGCTTTATACCTATAGCATTGTTTACATCTGATAACGCAGGAGAATTAATTAAAGGAAGCCTCAATTGTCTACGATTTAAAAATAAGCGATATACAGTACCGGTCAAAAGTTTAAGTTCACTCCATGATTTCGATACAAAATAGACTTTTGAGCAATATTTTTTTTTCAGTGTTAACAGCAAAATATTTTTTCTACCGATGTCTTGCCGATTCGAGAGCTATTTAATATTAATTTCTCATAAAATCAGGCCAATTTTATACATCGGATCCGATAATAATTCTTAGGCAAGGGAAGTTGTAATTGTTTGATAATCATTAGTATGAACATCCGTAGGCAAGACTACCAAAAACTGCAACAGCTGCCTCAGTTGTCTGAGCTGTTCGAAAGTAACGGTTAATTAAAAAGGAATAGCTCCATAATCTAATCAGACACATATTAATTGAAAACAAGTTTGGACTTAAATGCTGGAAAAATGATAGCCGAAAAGATCGATTTTGTATTAAAATCGTGGTGCGAACTTAAATTTTTGACCGCTACTGTATTTATAGTAGGTTGGTGCTAATAATTTGATACTTTAAGTTTTAATATTCCCATGTATAGAAATGATTTTTTTATTATGTGGTGAAATAAAATCTGAATCTCTTAAAACGGACCAATTTTTACAAAGAGAAGGATAAACAATTTATAATGTAAATTATATTATTTAGATTGCATTACATTTCTCACCTTGATATAATCGTTTATTGTATGGAAGTGTAATCATAATTATGTGTTTTTCGTCAATTTCAACTGAGTGCACGACACTTCAACGTATATTGTTGTTGTATTCTTGCCATTTTATCCGCAACTCGACATCAACATGTTGGGGACTTCACATACCTACACCATTGAATATGCAGGTTCCCTCAGATGTTTTCCTTCGCCGTAAAGCACTTGTGAATATCAAATGATATATCGCATATAAGTATTTCGAAAAACTCATTGGTACGAGCCCGGGATTGAACCCACAACCGCTGAGTAGCAGCTGTGCGTTTTACCGCTAGACCACAAGCGCTCTACGTATAACGTATTTAGTCTCTTATGTGTGCACAGAAAATAAAAAAATATTATGTTCTAGTATCAAAACTCCTTCTTCCCGTAACACAAATTGTGACCATCACAAGATTTTTTGTATTTCCCGTCAGTAATAAGTAAAATTTCAATTGTCACACTCTAATAAAATAAGTAATTGAACTGGATAACACATAAGTAAGCAGATTTAAAATTACACTAATTACAAAACAATTAGGTATAATAGTAGATTATGATACAAGTGCGAAAAATAAGAAGTTAGAATTAGAAACCAGTGGCGATAAATTAAAACGAAACCGAAAGGAGTTTTTTTAAATCGACACCAGTTACGAATTTCCTTTTCGCACGTGTACCTTACGATGCTTTTCAGTACAGATGGCCCTTCGAAGTTTCGACCTGACAAGAAATGAACCACTTCTCGCACTAGCGCGTAAAAAAAGCACCAAAGATGTTTACTGCAAAAGTATTTCTAGTAAATATCTTACAACTACAGACAATAAACATTACACAAACTGAGATTATTTCAATTAGCCCTTTCATACGTATTTTGAGATACAATCTGGTTAAGCCAAAAAGTAACGAGCCCACGGGCCCCGCGGCCGCGCGAGCCGTCATTAATTTCCCTCTGTAAATATTGCCTGCGTATTAAACGCGATTGTTTTACGATTAACAATTTCTTTTCGAGTGTATTTCTGTCGACAGTTAGCATTCCAGCAGGTTACACATTAATCTTCACTTAATATTATAATTTGAATTGGGTTTTTTGGAGTTCTGCAGAATGGTGACAATGGGAACTAAGTCTTTGTTGTCAAAAATCTATGTGAAATGTTTTCGTTATTAAAACAAAAATACGAGTATAACCTCAAACACTAGATTAGTTAATAAATTCAATATCCAACAGTATTAATAGTAACACTTAACAAAATAAATCTACTGTCGTGTCGAAAGGCAGATATTATTTTGAGTAGAGTTTCCAAGTAGAAATAACACACTGTTTTTCGCCCATTAGATAATAGATAGCGCCAATAATTACATAGCGATAATTTACATTAAGCACTTAGGTGCCTATTTGTATAAACAAGCGGATTACATTCATAATTTGTAATATTAACATAGCTTCTAGGTATTACTAAAACTGAATTCACAAACCAAACATTAGGTATCTACTAAACTTGCTAAATGCCGCCATCGCAAATGTTTATTCCGCTTATTTTATGTACCTACGTCTCACTAAAATTAAATAATTAATATTTATTTTAATATTAACATATTGGTGAAAAGTGATCTTTCGAGATAGTGTAACAGTAATGGTCGATAAGTCATCGAAGGGACGTACGGACGCACGTGAAGGCCATTGGAGTGACTGACAAATATCGGCGAGCATTCGACTCACTCATTTATAAAGCGCTCTATGACGTAGATTAATCGTAAGAAAGCAATTTTCATTTCAAGAAGTTTGTACATAATTATGAGATTTATTAGCGCTCAATGCGTGAGTTACAATTTTCCTATTTTGTTACCAACTTTTTATTGATACAAAATTAGATTATTAATTGTTTATTTACAATGAAGGTTTTCTAGATTGTGAACTTCCGTAATTGATAGAAGTATTGATAGTCATAATATTCATAGGTGATAAGAGAATGGTAACTGTAGGTATAGGAAACAGCTATTTAATGATCTGTCTTTATTGCGTTGTGTACAAACTTATTGAGAACTGATCAAGTAGGTAACTAAAGTTTATTTTATATAGATATCAAAAAATATTTTTAACTTGATGATTTTCCTTTTCTTTTCGCATATCATCATCATATATCTTTTCTATCTCATCCTGTGGCACAAAGTATGCTCAAAATTCTTTCTTTAGGCGTACTTGTAGTATTTATAATGAGTCTTTTAACGAAATTGACATTTTTGCTCATAGTTTGTCGGGTTTCAAGAAACAAGTTCGTTACGTTTTGTTTAATACTTAAGTAAGTTACTTTAATTTTGCTTGTTTTGTTATTATCTGATCTCTTTATCTATTAAGTGCTTGAATGGGTACTTAATTACAATTGTAGGATTTACAACTGTTTGCATAATATATTTGTATTAATATAGGAAACTTTAGGCCTGTTCTATGTTAATTTCGCATGGTCTAATTTGTTTTCTAAATAAATTAAAAAAAATAATAATAATAAATAAACGCACTGGCCATTTAGGTATATAAAAACTTTCAATTTTCACTTCGATAATTTTAATGAACTGATTTTCGTGTTGACTTTGACATATTACATTTATGAGTAGAAAATTATATATACCTATTCGTAGACTTTAAAACATGATTGTACTTTTTCAATTAAAATAGAAGGAATGCTCGATTCATTGACCTTGAAAAATGTAAAACGAATAAATAAATAAATAAAATAGGTACCCTTATAAAATTATACCTATCCTACTGTTGTAGTATCACACTGGTTGTCCCGAGACACCAATCGTCGTAGTCCATATGCAATAGGAACAACAGCGAAGCTCGCACTCGTCCAATCTCTCGGACGATTTATCTGAATATCGCGGACTGTAATTACGGAACTTACGTTCGATGGCGCTGTTACAATTAAACTAGCGGTGCACTCGCGAAATAATAAATAAACCAGATAATATCAACAACATACATTGCCGATTTCGAGAATAACAATACAGCTACCTTTTATGAAATATATCTACAGTAACTGATGCGATTAAATTCCACGGAGTTATTATAGCAATTTTGAAACGGAAGAAAATTGGAACATATAAATAATAATTATGACAATAAAGAACGAGAATCTGGGATTTGGTAGATCTGATATCTGTTTTATAGGTAAAAGGGCATAAATAAAAATTATTTCAATGTTACACAAATATTTTGAATCCCATACCTACTTTAATTAATAAGGTATGTAGTTCATCATCATCAGCCTATGTTAGTCCACTGCTGGACGTAGGCCTCTTCTATTACTATGCGTATAGACACATTAGGAGGTAAATGCCCATAATCGCCACGCTGGGCAAGCAGATTGGCGATCGCAGTAATGTGTCCACTATGATGACGCTGCTGCCCATCATCAATCTTGTAAAATGGTCAGTGACACTTCAATCCCTTAGTCGACTCTTACGACACCCGCAGGAGGAGTTGGGGTGTGTGACAAATGTATTCTTACTGCCGTCACCACACGGCAGGTTTGTAGTTATTGCGTTACAACTATATATATATGTATATACAGGGTGGGCCCTGTAACTAAAGCAAAAAATGAAACGGTACACTAATAACCCAATAAATAGTCATAATTTAATAGTTAAAACTTAAAAAAAAAAATTGAAAAAAAAAATTTTTTTGAAAAAAAAAATTTTTTTTTCTTTTTTTTTTATGTACTTTTACTGCAGTCGACTTATACCAAAAAAGTTAAATCGGTGTAACACAAAAAAAAAAATTTTTTTTTGGTAAACCAGTTAAAAAACCATGAGTTCAAAAAAACTTTTTAGCTCATTTAGTTTTATGTCCACTGAACTACCAATATGTTTAATCATTAATAAGGTACAATGTTGTGATACCTAGATACATCACTCATAGGTCGTAACTTTAACATACTGTTTCTCCTTAATGGATAACTTTAAAACACTGGGACCTTTTGCGAATAACTAGAGGCAGTCAGAGGAGTCTTCCATTTTAATGAGTTTTGGTCTAATCTGCAAAAAATATATTTTTTTTTTTTTGTTTTTTTTTTTTAATGTTTTGAATGTGTTAATACACAAAAAAAGGATTTTATGAATGAAACTATCGCAAATAATGCACTTTAAAGTTTTTTTTACATTTTCTAGGTAATAAAAGATTTTTTTGGTTCATTTGACGTCTGTCAATTAAGTGTGACAAGACTAAGACAACATGGTGACAAAATCGTTTCCTAAAATGTGTTTATCATAGCGTAACGGTCTAAAACGGTTTTAAGAAAAAAAAAACTTTCTCTTAGAGAGACTGAATCCAGAAAGCTTCATATGACATTATTAACTTAAAATTTGGTCAGAAATCCGCTGTTGATTTTCCCCCTTTCCTCATGGGCACATTATATAGAAGAATACCTACATCTAGTCATAAAGCGGTTTGTAAGTTGCTAGCCATGTCATTAATTAACAAACGGTTTAAGAACATGAAATCAAAATATATAAGGAAAACTTACAACGAGCTCTACATTTTAAAGTGCTCTACGAAAAAGGGATTATTTATAGAGTAGGTACTTAAATACAAAATACTCACGCATACTACACTACATAAGACTTTTACAGTTTAAGTATAGTATTTTGTACATTTTTATTATATTATACCAAGATTTATTCAATAGAATACAGTTTCGTTTTATACTTTAAAAAAATCGCGTCAAAAAATACAATTATTATTATTTGTAACTCCTTAGGGATCACGGGCCTACAGAATCTGTCTTTTGATAGGTTTGCGCGGAGATATAGATCCAACACGAAGAGTCCTTTTGGAGGAAATTGCTGTGTTGTACACTTGCTGCAACCCATTCACGGGCACAACAATAAATATCCGTGAACCAGTCCCAGCAGGCGTAAAGAGGCTATCGAAGAATAAATAGAAAAAAGTAATGGGCTATGGTGATGAAAGTTAGGTGGGTCAGAGATGGTGCTTAAGAAAAGAGGCCTAGACACCTACCGTAATACGCTTGGACCCCTGTAAATGCCGTCACAAGAGACAGCCAAAGGCAACAACGGTGTAGGCGGCTCTTGAGTGTAGAGGTGTACGCCCTGAACCAACTCGCGTATTATGAAAATGTTCACTTCCACCCCTGAAGCATATAGCTCTTCGTCTTAAAGTTCACATTGACATTGATTGACAGCCATAGTCACAAACTGGAAAGGCTCAAACGGTTAACGCTGGCAAGGCAAACCAAACATGGGAAAACATAAAAAAGGGCTGCTCCAAATGGGATAAACATAGCACAAGATTTTGAAAACAAAAATGTCTTTGGAAGAGGCCTTTACCTAATTAGTGACTATAAATTAACCCTTAAGCAGGCTGATAGATCAAAAATGACTAATCAAATCTCAGTTATTAAAAATAGAATTTCAATTTCAAGTGCTGCATGTAGTAAATATATCGCCTATGCCTGCTTAAGGGTTAAACCATTAAAAAATAAATTAACATACAGTACCGACCAATAATATGTATATCACATTCGTGACTTTTTGTATTTTAAGCGAATATAGAGTAAGCGGCACATGTATATATAGCATATTGTTTTGGTACTTCCGCAGAAATTAATGACGAATATTGCAATTAAGTATTGTGAATAACAATGAGAGACAGAGCAACCCCAGCATATTGCTAAAAAGCTGTAGCAAAAATCACAAACAATCTTCATGAAAAAACGACTATATGATGCCAAGTTTTTTCATCGCAAGCTCAAGGTGCCTATACTAGGTATACTCGTAAGGTGGAAAGTGTGGAAACCACTTACAAATATAAACAAAGGTTCTACTGAAAAAAATCTAAATGTGATATATTATTTTATGTACTTTACGAACAAGAAATAAAAGACTATTTATTTTAGTTAAAATAGTTTCTTTCGTTAGGTATTTCATTTTCACCCCACATAAATATCCCCATTATTTAGTTACTTTAAAAAGTACACTAAGCCGCAATGTTATAAGTATGTCAGTATGAGTCAATAAAACATTTAAATTAATGATCTGAAACATTACCCATCTTTAATATTTATTTTCCTGATGATTATTTGAGAATTAAGTACTTCATATATCACAGATATCAAGAATTAAAGACGTTACATATTGTCATTATAACATTAATATAATACCTACATATATACAAAACACAAAATGCAGATCTACTAAATAGGTACTAGAACAAATACGTGTAAAAAAAATAGTCATAACACACATTTGTAGTGTCTTTTCAAAAAGGCTTATTTCCACTTTGTCATCAAGGGTTATTTTCTTAATATTTTCATAAGATAAACAATCTCTATTGACAAGGGTGAAATAAGCTCTTTTGACAAAAACACTCCCCATTCGTTTTATAATGCAAAGTAGCTTTTTAGTACTTATACGTATTACATTTACTTAGACCAGCCAAGTAACAGGAAATATTAACATTTAAGCTTAACGCTAACCCAAAAGCCACGAAAAATTCTCCTGGCGAATTTATTTACGGTATCACTGGTTTCTCGTCTTAAACATATACCATTAATTCATAGTAATACTTACTGGACTAAATAGAATAGATACATAATAAAATATTATTCGTCTAAAATGAGATTTATATGGTTTTTCTTGCGTTCATCGGAAACACACTGTCAAAATCTGCTACATCAGAGTTCATGTTTCATAAATGTCACAAACTCTGTTCATGGGTGTAATTAATTAATTGATCATCTGGCTATTACATATCACATCAAGAAAATACAAATTAATATTTGAGACCTCTCACCGTTTCAAATTAGATTTAATGTTAGCCTTTTTAGCAAACCCCTCTTCAATAACTTCCCACTTTGTTGCAATAAGACCCTCCCACCATCGTCCTCCCATTGACGGTGCAATGACCATGCGACCAGTGGCCTATACGACAAAACTTTACAAGCGTACAATTCTACAAAATTGTATAAATTCCCATACGAAAAGTTGACAATTTTGTAGAATTGTACGCTTGTCTTTTGTGGTATAGGCCACTGGCCACAGCTGCAGTAGCGGAAACGCGGGAGCAGCCACACATACTCCAGTAGCCTATCCCACAAAACTTTAAAAGCGTATAATTTTACAAAATTGTATGAATTTCCATACAAAAAGTTAAATATTTTGTAAAATTGTATGCTTGTAAAGTTTTGTGGTTTTGGCCTCAGGAGGAGTATCGTTTGTATATTCATTCATTCATGCAAAAAGAACGGAGTTTGCTTGTATCTTTATTTGTCTGAACGTCCTTAAGTTTAGCGACAAAGTGGGAAGTTTTATTAAAGAGGCTCACATATTATCTAAGAATAATAACATCACAACTCTTCATGCTTCTTTTTTTGTGCGGATGCTTCAACAAAATTTTTAAAATCTTGTCTCTCTCTCACATAAGCTGCACATTCTTCTACCAGGCGCAGAAACTCGTCGACGTCGAACGAATAGTTGGTAAACTTTGCGTGCGACCCTCCACCCGGTCCATGTCCCTAAAACGTTAAGCATATGGTCATCTTTATCTTATCATTAATGTGAACTCAATATTTAATATTTTGTATTTAATAACGTATGCGGAGATAATTTGGACAAAGTTAAATATTATATTAAATAAATAATAAAATTATTACTTTATTAAACATTCACGTCTCTTGATATCGATTTTAATAAGGATTCATGCAAGATATAAACTACTTGAATCCAAAGTGTATAATAACTTCAGTTTTATAGTAGGTACTTTATCTCTATTGATGTCGAAAAAACAGATGTTAGCATTTTTCTTGCCTCTAATTTTATCTTCCGTAGGAAAACTTTTTAAACAAACACAAATAATAAATAAATAAATAAATAATAATTATATTCCATATGCTTGTTCAATGGGCTATTGGCTGAGAAGTATGACGTTTCAGGTGCGACTAGGACAAGAAGTCGTTAATAGAATTTAATACAAATTTTGAAGGCATATGCCGGCAAAGTGCTACTTTTTAATTCCATTCCTTTTACATTTGTGGCACAGGCATCACGACATTCTGCCAAGTTTTTTTTTTATGTTTAGTTTAGTTTAGTTTAGTTTTTTATTATCACACAATATACAAAGTCACTTAAAACTACACATGTTACAGTCTTAGGATTTTATATTGTGATTGTCAGTTTCTTTACATTGATACAAAAATTATTTAACTGGCATTGGAATATCATATTAAAATGTCAACAAAATCAAAATATTCATAAAACAAAAATAATTAAGAATGTCACCATATGTTTTTATTGTTTATTTCACTGCATGTTTGAGAAAAGCACTATACATACCTCGGCCGGCAACCCCTTTCGTCCCCATTCGAGCTCTCCCAGAAAAGTAGATGTAGCCAAAATGTTAAAATAGTGTTTCAAATCCTACCTACTTCTAAAAATTCAGAATTATTTATTTATTTATTTAATCTTTATTGCACAATAAATGAAGTACAAAAGGCGGACTTAATGCCATAAGGCATTCTCTACCAGTCAACCATTAGGCCAAACAGAAATTAAAAGTATTGGTGCGGTGAAAGACACAAGTAAAAGAAAATTAAAACAGCAAACAAAAAAAAATACTACAATACATGTTGATAAATATGAATACACAATAAAAACAAATATATACAATTATCAAATATTTAAATACATACAAAGAATATAGTATACATACATACATACCATAAGTACCCGCTACTAAACTACTACGAATCCTATTTACGAGACTCTTCCAATAAATGCTTACGCAACTGACGCTTGAACACATGCTTGGACTGAGCCTGCCGAATTTCCAAAGGGAGATCATTCCATAGACGGATCGCGTGTACGACAAAGGAGTTGGACATAGATCCGGATCGATGCTGAGGAATACAGAGTATGAGTTTACGGGAGGAACGGAGCTCACGGCCCGGCTGCGCAGTAACAAATCGGAATTTTGAACGCAGGTACTCTGGCGCTGCCGGGTCGAACAAAACACTGTATAGCGTACACAGGATCCGCAGACTTCGACGCTCTCGAATACGGAGCCAATTGAGTTTCTCACGAAAGTAAGATACATGATCATACTTCCGGAGGCCAAATATGAATCGTATGCAATTATTTAGGAGCCTATCGAGCCTGTCCAAAAGTGCTTGTGAAATGTTAGTGAGACACACATCCCCGTAATCGATGACAGGCAGCACTAAGGCCTGTATCAGCAGAGTCTTTGTATTTACTGGCAGAAAATGTTTAAACCTATACAACGATCTTAGGGTGTACGTTACTCTACGACACAAATCGGAAACCATGGGCTCCCACGTTAAACCACGGTCAATGATAAGCCCCAAATTTTTCACACTCGACGAAACCGGTATCGAAGTACCCTCAAACAGGATAGGTCTTATGCGAATATTATCTGAGAAAATGGCAGATCGAGGACTTCCTAGGATGATAGCCTGACACTTGGACGGGTTAACAGCAATGCCAAAGTCAGTTGACCAGGCGGAAATGCGATCGAGGTCCCGATTGATCTCCGATATACCGCTATCGACATCGTCTATTCTTACCTGAGTATATAGCTGCAGGTCGTCGGCGTAAAGATGAAAGGAGCATTTGATGAGAGGAGTAATTAGGTTGATAAAAACCGAGAATAGCAAAGGTGAAAGGATTCCACCCTGGGGAACACCGGAAGACAGATCACACCAATCAGAGAGTGAACGATTAGCACGAACCCTCTGACGGCGACCACACAGGTAAGAAGAAAACCATTCAGCCGCTGATGATGAGATACTTAAGTGGTCAAGGGCAGCAAGAAGCAGATCGTGATTCATTGCATTAAATGCGTTCGAGAAATCAATTAGGAC
The DNA here is from genome assembly GCA_025490895.1 of Thaumatotibia leucotreta. NCBI lineage: Eukaryota > Metazoa > Arthropoda > Insecta > Lepidoptera > Tortricidae > Thaumatotibia > Thaumatotibia leucotreta. The sequence continues at coordinate 104,658 of JALPQI010001082.1, read as the reverse complement.
CATAATTGTAACGAGAGAGGATTCAATGCCCAACCTCACATCTTCGATAACTTTAAGTAGGGCTGTAGAAGTACTATGTCCTGATCGAAAGCCTGATTGGAGTGGGGAGAGAATACAGTTAGCGGAGATGTGGGTAGACAATTGTTTATGCACAATAGCTTCAAGTACCTTCGATAAAAATGGGAGAATTGAAATAGGGCGAAACTCTTTGGGCATTGAGGGGTTGGGGACTTTTGGAAGTGGGATAACGAAAGCACTACGCCACGAAGAGGGAAATACACCGGAACAAAGGGAGAAGTTAACAATATGGGTAATAATAGGGACAACACATTCCAGGATACGCAATATCATAGTCCTACTCATCTCATCATGCCCAACTGCATTTGATTTGACAGAAAGTATCACTTTTCGTATCTCATCATCAGAGACTGGTGCCAAAGAAAATATAGTTTTAGAAGGAGAGGGAAGAGCACGTATGTACGATACACTTTTAGACGTAGAAGCGGGATTTAAAGCAGAACCTTTAGAAAAGTGAACGTTTAAGTCGTACAATGAGATGGATGAAAAGTTACCCACATCGCTAGCAGACTTCCCCACACCGATGGACTTAAGGAATTTCCACACGTCTGCAGGAGAACTCGAGACAACATTTTCGTGAATGTATTTACGTTTTGTATCTCTAATGATCTTGTTACACCGATTCCTGAGCAATTTGAAAGAAACCCAGTTTTCTTCGCAGCGATCGCGTTTGTATTTGCGAAACGCCCGATCACGCCTCGTCATTGCGATACGGACCGCTCGAGTAATCCAAGGCGCGGGCGGGCGCTTAACTTTGACGTTTCTAACGGGCGCGTGCTTGTCAAATAATTTTAAAACAGCCGTGTTAAGCGCAGTCACCGCCTCGTCAACAGTTGATGCTGTAAGCGTAGGCTTCCAATCAATTTCACGCGCATCACGTACCAGTGCATCAGTGTCCACCCTCGCAAAGCATCGTAACTGAATAGAAATAGGATGTGCCTTGGGAGGGCGCAATTTATAGCACAGGAAAATGAGGTCATGCCGCGAAAAGCCTGGCGCAGACAACTGACCCACTTTACCCACATGATCGGCTGAGGATACCAGAACAAGGTCCAGCCAGGAATCCGTTGTGTCGACATTATGGTGTGTAGGTTTTAGTGGTAGCACAGAAAGTGCTGTCGAGTCAACTATCGATAAGAGCTTCTGAGATCTAAGATTATTTTTTAAGAGATCAGTATTAAAGTCTCCCATGATGATGTGATGCGCACCTTCCACTACAAAAGACGCCAACAAAGTCTCCAAACCTGAGAAATAATCAATTGTGGGAGGGCAATACACAACGCCCAGTACAACTTTCGACCCCCTGAAATTTGCCTCGATGAACAGGTATTCCATAACATCAGAAGACTGAGGAGACGACGCCAAAAGGCTGAACGAGATGTCGCTACGGAGGTAAATTGCTACACCGCCGCCCCTCTTGCCTGTGCGATCATTACGCAATAATACATAACCGGGAAGCCCGTAACAAGTAGAAGCAAGATTAGGCTTGAGCCAGGACTCCGAAATAAGTATAGCATGAGCACTAGAACAAGAGAAGGCATCAAGGAGGTCGTTGTAATGACTAGGAACACTCTGTGCGTTTATATGACAGACATTAAGGAGCCTTGCTGAGTTTTGAAATTCCCGCGCGATTACGTTGCCAAGCGTTTCAGGCTCAGATATCGTGCTATCAAATGAGTGAAAAGAAGACGTCGAGTCGCAAGCAGAGAGAAAAGATTCGTCACCGTCCTCATCCATAATAATCTAGAGCAGGTATGTTGAAGAATATAAATATATATTATATAGAGTTTGAATAAATAAGAGTTTATAAATAAAATAAAGATGTGGGTACAAAGGTACCAACAAGTTAATACACCAAACCGACCGGCCTGTATTGTATCCTGCCGGTTGACCGTTCACAATTTAAATAATAGTCCAAAGACACAAGTTAAGAGAAAAATATTTGTTATTCTTGAAGTAACTACAAAAAAAAACAAAGAAATAAACAATATTTACGAAACAAGAAAATGCAAGTTATGTTGCTCTAAATCTAAATACTAAAAACTAATACATTTCTGAACAAATACCTTAACTGACAGCTCGCTCTTGCTACTGTCACACTGACAATCATAACATAACAATAAATCACAAATGCAAGCGAATCGGGTACATTAAAATAACAAATTATGAGATAATCGCGTATTAAAAGGTGTGTGGCGGTAGTAAAGAAAAACAGGAAAACAAAAATGAATAACCGTGTACCGTCTGTACCGTCCGTATAAGAATAAGAATAAACGAACTATTGGCGATTTCTTGATCAAAAAGCCGCTATGGTGCCCGACGAGTACGGCGCTCCTTCGCAACAACAGGGGCGGGGCCAACGGCATCAGCTGCAGCAACTGTCGGCCCGGCCGAGGTTGGCACCTCGATCGCAGTGGGGAGGGCCTGCGTAGACTCTGCTGTAGAAGACGACTGAGCGTGGCTGTGTTGAGAAATTAACTCTAGAAGTTGCTCCGACGAAACGACCCGCCTTATACCACTTGCCAATTTCAAATAAATATTTCCATCAAGGGTCCAAACGTTGCGCAGCCCAAAATGTTTGCGGGCAGAGATAAATAGTGCTTGCCTAGATCTAGTCAGAAACTCTGACAGAACCATAGGAGTGCCCTTGAGTGCAGTTTTCTTGGCCCATACTGTGTTTTTAATTTTGAAATCAGAGAACTTAACCAGTACAGGCCTAATACGCTCTGATTTGCTACCCATCCTGTGACAAACTGCAATAGAGCTGCATGTTACCTCTGGCAATGACAAATTGTTTTGACACACTGCAACCATCTTGTCAATTATATTTTCATTGTCACTCTCCGGGATACCGCCAAACAGCAAGTACTTCCGTCGATGCCTCATCTCAATGGAGTCAACAGTACCACTGACTGCTTCAATTTGCTGCCGGAGAAGCTTTAGTGAGCCATTGACATATGCCTTGAAGCTGTTGAGATCTTCAGATAAACTCTTAATTGTTGTGTGGGATTGAGGAGAAGCAGACTTCAACGCTGACTCCCAACTCTGTAAATCGCTGTGCAAATGTTGACTCCAGTGATTTTTGTGATCTCAAGATTTCCTCCAGCGATGACATTGTGATTTAATGAATTTGTAGCCAACAAGAGTCCAACAAAGAGGTCAGTGAACTAGGGTTCAAAGGTCAACCGGCAGGTGTGATGAGGTGACTTGTTATATGTGCATGAATCTTGCACACTACACAGTATATATATAGGACAATTGAACACTAAGCAAATATACTACAAAAGTAAGATAATTAATATTATTTCACAAATAAACTAATTAATGTACTCAGAAGACTATTGTTTGTTTTCACACCTACCGAAAAAAAAAAATTATTGTCGATTTTGTCCATAGCAAATGTGACCTGTGGAAAATACATGCAGTTTTGCGACATTGTTCTATTTAATTGGCCCTAATTTCTAAAGAAAGATGCCAAAACCCACAAAACTATCCAAATTAACTAACAAATGTATACAAATTCATTTAGCATTGAGATACAATTTCATTTTGTTATTTTTTTTTACTTGGTCTTAATTTGTCCAGATTTCACTCCGCATACGTTATTAATATTTACAATTTAATATTTCTATATAAGTTTATTTTCCTTCGAACAATTCATGTAACGCGTGTACGGCTAAAGGTGCGTTTAAACCAAAAGAGCATTCGCTGTCCTAGCGCCCGTTCTACGAAATTAACCAATCACGTTTTGTGTACCGATCGAACTTCGTATAGTGGGAGGTTAGAACAGCGAATGCTCTTTTAGTTTGAACGCACCTTTACTTGTCAAACGCTGCCAATGCCTGCGATCTGACACTGTCAACTTGTCAAGCGTTAATTATTAACGATCCATTTTAAAGCAAATTGCTCCTCACTGAACTTTTGTTAGAAAGTTAATTACTTTTAAATATAGATTTTTTTAAAGAAAAAATGCTCAGGGTTTAGCTTAATATCTGGATCATATTCCTCGGTTTCAATAAAAGCCTGCGGCCTGCGTGATGGTAAAACACTGTATATACCCAATATAATATACATCTTATAGTCCATACCATCCCTGATAATTGTTGTAAAATAATTCCACCTTATGGTAAGTACATGTATATTAAAATTTCCTTACCATGGATATCAGTACATAGTTTTCCGCCAGTCTTGAGATGAAAGAAGTTATAATAGTATAGTTGTGTCGCGAACACGAACTTAAGTTTTTTTTCATAAGAGAAAGTGTAGGTTTGATCTCTAGTTGCTCGCCAAATACCACACCATACCGATACTTCCAACAACTAAATCTGAATTCTGAAGACTACAAAAACGTTACTAAAACGTTATCGATATCACTAAAATGATCGCGGAAAATGTTTCACTCACAATAAGCGTCGTTTTTTCTAGAGAAGTAAATTGTAATAAATGCCTATATCGCATATCTAATAATATTTAATAAACTGTTTAATTTTTTTGACGATGTCGACATGTACTTTTTCATAGAAACGAGATTTACAGCTTACAGAGCCGGATACAAAAACTACCACCGAGAAATTTTAAAACAAAAAACTTATTAAAGCAATGTGGGTTCAGTATGCTTAGCACATGATTGGCGTGACAGTATTTCGCAGCGAGATAGACTATCCGTCTCTCTTTTGTTAATACAGCTAGTAAATGACGGGAGATCTATCTCGCGGCGACATACTGTCGCACCAATCATGTGCTAAGCCTGCAAGTTACCTGGTCTTGCTGCACTAGCTTGGTTTTGTCCCGCCATGTGACATACTTCAGCCCGCGAAGCCGCGCCAGATCAGCGTAGCAGTTCGGGTCCTCGCAATTATAACTGCAAGTAACCGAAATGTTTTAATGTTTAATAATATTTTAACGTTTTGGACGCCAATGACTGATATCGGTATCGCAGGTTGAACGCCAAAGACCGATATATAAGTCATGACTCATCCACATAACAATATAGACTTGTATAGTTCGAGAAATATTATTTGACAGACTCTTATCTCACTTACGACCTTTAGTTTTGAGTCATTAACAATAGAAAAGTGTTCGTCTGCTGATTGTCTAGTAAGTGTTAACGCAAAACAAAAGGTCGTAAGTAAAATAACAGTCGGTCAAATAATATTTCTCGAACTATACATGCGTAAAGTTTAAATTCAGTTTTGACACTTTGGTGACGTGGCGTCCAAGGCTCGGAACCGGTTTTTATCGAGAACCTCGAAATAGCCCAGTATTTAAAATGTTTTATATTCTTTATGTAGTACTCAAAATGTTATGAAATTACCAACATCGTATTTGTAAATTAATCCATTAACAAATAATTGATATACCGAAGAACAAAAAAGAACGAAATTCGAACCGTTCTTTTGTATGGCGTAAAAACCGGTATCCGAGCCCTGGTGGCGTCTACGTGTAAGGCCTGAGTAAACGCTCGAGCAGGGCGTCCAAGTGGCCGGACTGAACGTCGTTCAAATCCCTTGGACACTCGATACGCCGTTGCACGCCCCGCCCGACCGCCACTCAGGCCTCCAAGAGATAAAGAGGCGAGAAGAATAAAGATGTTTTCCCAAAACTAGTATACGTAGCAGCACCCCTAAGCATAAGAGAGCCGCGACAGATCTATGACTAACCCCCTTAATGCTTGTCCATTAATCACGTCATACTGTATAGGGGAGGGGTCAAGAAAAAAACACTAATTATCACCATAGGGGTGGGGGGTCATCGGACAAATCACGTGTAATTTGTTGTTGCTCTCGAATTTGTTGAACAGCATTATAGCCAGTAAAAAAAATCTTTACATTTTAACTACTAAGTTTTACAACTTCGCGAACATTTACCTCGTAGTTGGCAAAAAAGTGCGTAAATTAAAGTGTTATTAAAAGGAGTACTTAAGTTGGCAAAAAATTACACGTCATATTGGCTGGGGGGGGGTTGTCCAGAAAATATCTCCAAATATCACCATGGGGGATGGGGGGTCAAAATTGTATGACGTGATTAATGGACAAGCCCTTATCCATAAAAGTCTCCTAACTTAGCAAGCCGCAAAGTATTGTTTGTTCCGTTCGGTGTTATCAATTTGTCTACAACACCGAAAGGAACAAACAATACATAGCTGAATAGCGGCTTGCTAAGATACGAGACGTTTATGAATAAGGTGACTCGCTAAACTCGCTTACATTTCTCCCGCCACACGTGTACCTACTAGCGGTGCAGACATGATATAAAAATAAAGCACAAAGCCCGGACGACGGGAGCAAAAATGAACTTTTTAATGACATATGGACTATTGTATCGACATCCATATGAACAATTATTTAATTTGAAATTTATAGATTATGCTTATTATGTTTCCCTAGTAGTTCCACTTCTTTTCAGAATATCAAAATATATGTAAGATTTTTAAAATTAATACACCAATTTTTTTAGTCAACACATTCTGATATTTCTTGTGAATAATTTCGCCTTGAGGATGTAAAAGTAATCTTAACAAATACATTTTGAAATTTTAAACGATATTCAAGCTGTTTTTAGGCTTTAATTTCGGTTTTGTAACTATCCTATGGCACTAGGTGATATTGTAGGTATGATACCAATTTTAGATCACAATGCCTCTGATTACGTACGGTTGCATAAATTGCTGTTGATCAATACATTTCTAATTCATATAATGTTGGTATGAATGTCGATAGAATAGTCAATATTTAATCAAGCACTAGTGACAAATGCATTTTTGCTCCCGTCATCCGGGGTTTAACAAATTTTGTTTTATAACAAATTCAGATGTTACTTACACTTCAAAAGCAGCAGCCCAGTCTGGTAAGAAGAGGAGGTGAGTAAGACCGGCCCCATGCATGCCAATAAACACATCTGTGTTATGAGTAATTTCCAACTGTTTGGCAAAGGGTACCGTTCGATCATAAACAACTCGTTCCACGTGATATCCTTTCACTTTAAGCAATGCCTCCACAATTTCTTTTTCATTCAATATACCTCTATAGGTGGTCCCTCGGGACAGTAATGTTACTCTAACTTTATCATTTTGTCGAATTTGGGGCTTAATGTTGAATGAGTGTAAAATATGTTTCGAAAATGCATGGAATAATCCGCTTCGTTCACAGCCATAAATCTGAAAAAAAATATGCAAATTGACAAATCGTCGTATAATTTTTAAGTAGCCGACATTATCGTTGGTAATAATTGTAACAAAATAAAATTTATTTGTAAGGGTTGTAATCAAAGTAACCATACTAACAGTCACACGAAACTAGCTTAGTAATACCCTTCTATCACAGCCATGTAGCTTCGAAACCATAAAATATAACTCGTGTTGATTGTAAGCCGTTCTGTAAACGTAATAGAAATGAAAAAAATATTTGGTACTCCAATTTCAAACAAATATAAATGTATGATGTTGATAACAATCTGTATTTAATAATACATTATACCTACCCCTAGGGCGATGAGATGAATTCGTAAATATATTACATATATACATATCTGCGACCTGAGGCTTTACAAATTACCATCCGCGGGTTTTCAAAATTTAAACGATTTACATTTTTACCAGAATATGAGACCCAATAGATAAATCTCACTTACGGCCAATGGTAACGCAAAATAATTTCTTGTTTGTAGGAACGTTTCTCTATTAAGTTAGAATGTCTTCTATTAAAGTATCTCTTCCACTTAACGTTCACGTTCTTCCGTTCGGTTTAGTTAAAGTTCTTCATCGTTGACGGCGTTTATGTCGTTACAATTCCCAAATATAAATAAGAGTTTTGGAAGAAAACATAAAATACCAATAATAAGGATTACTAGACTTTACACTATGAATATGTTGGGTATTATAGCCATTAAAATCACGTCCATTGATTTAATAGTTGAACCAACTTACCAGAGGAGTATTGTAGTATAAACCAAAAATCATCCTGGGCAGAAGTGGGAACACGACATTTTTAAAACACACCACCTTGCCTCTAAATTGCTTCAAGTCCCATATAGGATTTTCTGTGAAGGCTTTAAATGTGTCTTGAAATGCTGAGCCATACGTGAACGTCTCCCAGACTAGGATGTGGTTATTCTTTGAGAAGGTGCTTGCATGAGTAGAGTTGACATGGAGCGATGCATATAAATTGAAGAAATCACAGAAGTGGTGATACATGTTGACAGCTGGAATTGAATTGAAAACATAATTACAAACCTCAAGCCCATATAACGACAGAGCTCGCTGTATAGGTAATATATGTATTGGTCGTTTTCGACCATGTAAATAAATAAATAATAATTTAGTGGTCTGCCGTTTTCCAGACTGTTAGTTTTAGCATGGCAGTACAAAATGAAGCGAAATCCAATTTTATCATGAATTGCTAGACTTCGCGACTACGTTTTTTAAAGTGGTTGCATTTTATTTCCAGATCCGGAAACCACTAACCGCTGCAAATGCTGCGATTGGCTGTCGCGTGCAAGATGTACTAGGGACGCTGTTTGTTTAATGTTGAGAATCTATATATGCTGCAATTTATAAATCTGTCCTAGGTACAGACGTCATGACTAAAGCTTTCCTTACGTTTTACGGAATCATCTGAATTTACAATGCTGTCATATAACTCATATAAGTATAACCTCGGCATCCATCTTGAAGTGTCATTCAATTTTAGCGCTATTCAAAGTATTTTTCAACAACTTACTTGCATCTAGTTTCATTATATAGGTTGGTTTTTCAATTGTAATGTCACATAGACCATCAACCACGGGTCTGGAAGGAGTTCTCACAAAATGTTGAAGTTCCGAGGCCCAAGACTGCAGTTGGCTGAAATGCTCTGCTTCTTTTTTAAGTCTCTCCGGGTAGAACTTACAGTAACCACCTGAAATTGTGAAAAGTAATAATATTTAGACTAAATCTCCCTGACTTTTCCCGGTTTTGCAGGCGTTTTTTCAAGTTTTTCTCTGGCCATAATCTTAAATGTAATAAATATACACTCGCGTGCAAAAGTATCGAATCACTTTGCAGTTTTTCATCTGCATCCAATATCTTTGTAAAACTGTTTATTGTTCTAAATTATTTAAATGTAATTTTATTTGTTGGTTTATTAACTTTATAAAAAGCTTCAAATTCAAAACATGACCAGGATTTTTCAGATTATAGCCAATCTCCCGATTTCCCGTGTTGGTATGGTACAGCTTCTAACGCCTACAAGTTGCACTACCCTTGACCCCTATCAAACGGGGGTGGTGAGGGATTTCTTATCACTCATTCACCAAAATCGACCTACACACGTCTCTGCATCGTATCCTGTGAAAAATGCCTGAAAAATGGAAGACATCGAAGCTCAAGTCGCCGTAGTCATCAAGCTCCTGCAAGAAGGGTGTACGTCAACGCTCATTAGCTGCAGAAGCGAAACTGACCCAGTCCACAAGTTGTAAACTTCACCAGAGGTTCTAGCAAACAGGGGCACTAACTGCAAGACCTAGAAGCGGCCGCAAAAGGTGCACATCGGAGAAAGACGACCGCTTCATTGTATAAACATCTCTTCGAAATCGTCACCAGACACCAATTACCATCCAGTAGCATCTGCGCGAGGTGTGAAGAGTGAAGTGGTTGCCAGCGAGTGGATCGTGAGAAGAAGACTCAAGGCAGCGAACCTGATACCCAGGAGGCCTGCGACAGGGCCCAGGTTACTCGCAAGGCACCGCACAGCCCGAAAGGAATTTGTACGGGTTCCCGGTACGGGACCCCGGACAGATGGACCCCAATTCTGTTCTCGGGCGAATGCAGAATGTGTTTGAATGGCTGCGACCGAAGAGAAAGAGTCTACAAGAGGCCAGAAGAACGCTACGTTTAGTAATGTATCTCCGGAAGAGTCGCCTATGGAAGTGGCTTAGTCATGTTCAGGAGCGGCATCTCGTACGTAACGAAGTACATAACGAAGATTTTGGAACACCAAAGACCTTGAATAAAATTAATAATTTGTGTATTTTTTATGTACATACAGAGACAATTTTTATTCCCTGGCCTCCATTAAATTTCCCTGACAATTCCCTGACTTTTCCATGACCAGTGAAATTCCCTGATTTTTCCCGGTTTTCCAGAAAGTGGCCAACCTGTTAATATGTATGTAATATACAGTGTGTAAATCTAATACGGGCGATCAATTAAACCAGGTATGGGATTCATTAGTGTAATCATGGATCTCAAGGTTTTTTTAAAGTTACTCTTAATTATGACCCCACAGATTTTTTTTAAGATTATCGGAGCAGCAATGTAGGTACGAACATTTGTTATTGTTGATATGGCAGTTATGTCATCTGCTTTTGAAATTAGCTGTCAACGAGTGCTTAACTCGCGTGTGTTGCTCTACATTGCGCGCTGAATTATTTTGTATGAAAAATTTTGTTGCTCTTATTTTAAGTAAAAGTTATTTGAATGTACTTGTTAAGTCGTAAACTAACACCAGTTAAGAGCTTCGCCCGTATTAGACTTACACCCTGTATATATTTAGGCTGGAGCTGTGGTAATGTGGACCAGTCCACACTGAATTGAGAATTATGCCTATCTAAGGTTGGGCTTATAAAAATGTCTTGTTCAATTCATCATTAAATGACTATAGAAAATTTTAAACACAAAACTCGTGGACTCACTGATACTTAAATTATGTTTCACGCGGATGAATCACGTTTTTCAAGTCGATAAATGCTCGACTTCGGTTTCGCTCCGTATATGAGGAGCTTTTTAGAATAGAATAGAATATTATTTATTTGGTGATTACTGATTAAATAGGTACACTTACAAAGAAATTAATGAAATTATAAACACACCAAAAAGGTTGCGACTCAGCATGTGTCATGGCTAGGTTGCCACGACGCTGATTTTCAGAGCATCCAAAAATAATAATAATAAACTTAAGCCATGGCTGCGCGACGAGCTCTTCGTTGCGCATTTATCATCTTTAAAAACACGAGTAACCAGCGTGAAATATAATTTTACCATAGAAATTACAGACATCAAGGAAATTTTTAACAAAAACATTTATAAAATTTTTGCCATAAAATAATATATTGTGATTTATGATATAATAGAAATGAAACATCATATACAATAATATACATTTTAAAATGGTGTATAATCCCTATATTTCATAAAATAAATACTACATACCTATTTGTCCATGACCAAGAATGTCAGATTTGTAACGCAAGTTATCACCACGGCCAATCAGCCCAGTGAAGTTGAGCATCAGGTTACGGCCTCTGCAAAATCTATGAAAACGAAAATGTTATCATACACTATTGGGATCTAAATGAATAATTATAGAATACTTTGCTGAAGACTTACATTTTGTAGATATTCAAAATAGATTATTTTAATGGAATTTCATAATCTCTCATGATTGTAAATAAAACATTTTATACAGGATATAAAACAAGTGCCCCCAAGAATTATAAGACATTTTAAAATGGTAACAAGGTTTCTTGACATTTGGAGACAAATATGTCATACAAATAACCTGAATTCAGCATATATATTGCAATTTTATCAAGCATTTTTAACTAAAGTAATATGTTATTAAGTAGCACAAAAGTACAAATATGTAATGCAAGGACATTTGGCCAGAAGAAGGCAGGCTATCAACACTTTTGCAACACTATTGCATTCATTCAGCCCATGTTATACAAAATAATAATAATCTGCAAGAAAAATAAAACGAAATAGCATGTAAAACATAGTTTTTTATATACACAATACATTTTTATTTATTTAATCTTTATTGCACAAAAAAGAAAACTTTGAAGTACAAAAGGCCAACTTAATGCCATATGGTATTCTCTACCAGTTAACCTTTTATTGCATTTAATAATACATATTTACTTTGTTTGCTTAGGGTATCAATGAATTGTGAAGGGCATAGTCCAACATGCATTTTAATACATTTATTTGCATAAATGAAGAGTGCATGGAAAGAACATGTTGAATCCATATGAAAATCAGGGGAAATATGTACCCTGTTCCGTTTAAAACTAAGGATGTTTTCCTTCTGAAATGGTTAATTGACTAGACATGTTTTTTTCCATGGACCCTACAAATATTCATCAAACAGCACATAGGCCCAACAGTCATCAGTGCCATCATAGTTGTTCATCTTACCTTTAACCATAGCACCAGGGATTGGAACCTGTTTTTTAGAAAATCCTTGGAAAAGCCCAATATTTTAAAATGATTTATACCCTTAATATGATTTATACTCAATATTCGATGTAATTAACTACATAGTAAGTTTAATTACTCCATTAACATAGAATTTATATATCAGAAAACATAAAAGGAACAATTCTTTTTCATGGAGAAAATACCGGTATCCGATTCCTTCATAACACATTAATAAGACTCATTACAAATATGAGGCCTTAGTTTGCCCATTCCAACACATGGGGTGACAGTATCACAAAACAATCTTGCCAAATTCTAATACTTGCTTACAATTGTTAGTGTTTTAGAATCCTTGTGGGCTCTCCTTATACACATATTATATTTAAATTTAAAATTACCTCAAATACTTTGAGCATTCCAATGATGAATCATGAGGATATGATGCTTCACACATAACCATCAGTTCACCAATTTGCTCTTTGATATACCCTGTAAAGATATAATGATATATTGATAAATAATTTCTAAAATGTCTGTAACACACTTATTTATTGTGAACATTGAATTACAAATAGATTTTGTTATCTAATGTTGACAAGTAATTAATCAATGAATATTACTTATTGTATTGAAACCTTACCAAAATCAGCTTGAGTGAAAAAAGTGTCATATTGTGCCTCTTTCGTCTTGACCCAGCCTCGATGATCGCCAGGACATCGTGGTCGTACATGATATGAATTACTCCTTTCACAAGTGGGTTCATAACCCCAGCAAGCTTTCACTTCAGTTAATGCTTTGAAAGGGCATTTCGGATCTTTAACACAAGATTTGGCGATATTTGGATATGCATTAAATACATAAGGAAGATGTTCTGCTGGTACATTTAAATCACTTAGATTAATTGACTTAGTTGCACGAAGACTAATCAAGCACAAAAACAATACGGTATACATGGCTAAACACCAATTTGCGTCAATGACTACTAGTAGCTCTTATAAATATTAATTTATTTCATTTAACTCGGGAAACAGTTCATGTTTATACAACAAAGGTTAAGGTTATGTTTATTGTGTAGGCCGTGCTTGTCATATATGATTTCTTATCTGTGCTTTAATCTGACATTGACAGCTACCACAGGTAAGGCAAATGTTAAATTTATTTAGAAATCCTGACTAAATTCAGTATTTTTTCAGGACCACCAACCGCAAAAGCATTAACATTTAATGTTTATTTCAACACTTCACTTCTTAGCAGGTGTACTAGATGGCGCTGTTCTTTCGCGCCTTTTCCGGAACCGACATAAAATTCCCGGGCGTGGGATTATACGGGTACCACGTGAACAGCGTCATCCAATCCAATCAGCTGGTATTTGGGCCCGTTCGATGAGTTTTAACTGTAGAGTTGTCTTGTTGCCGCGTTTATATTTGTATTTTTATTAGTTTAAATAGTGATCATGTTACGTTAAAGTTTACAAGAGACCTGAGAGTTTTATGTGGTTTGGAAAACGTACAATTTGACTTTATGATCAGTGTCTTTCAATCAAACTGGTACCAAAATTATATGTCGCCATTTTGATCGTACAGTATAAAACTAATTTGTTTGGTCTTCAACAAACTTATATTTCTGTTTAACCGTCCCTGTGAGAGAAATGTAAATGGATGCGCAATTGCTAAGAGTACAAAGAAAATGTCCCAGAAAAGTAGTACAGTAAATTTTCTTATCCGTGACGCCAATGGTTAGTAATTACGCTAGCCCTCGTTTACTTTTTTGAATATTACTTGTTATAATAGAATTTACACGCATATTTCATCCTTATTTTATTTCCTAAACCCTTTGTTATCGTTATGAAACAATGCCTTTTCTTTTGCGACTGTTTAAACAAAGATTCTAAGTGAGGCGCCAAAGGCGCGATCCCGGCATTTTCTTTTCGTGTGTAAACAGGCTGTGGCATAACCTTTAAAATGGTCTATAACTGATTTGGTGCCACATCTTTAGTAGTAAGCTCTCGAGTATTTTACTCACCAAGGAATTTCAGACAATTTAACCAACAAGTAGGTGAGATGAAGACGTAATTAACCCCCTGCTAAGTGTAAAAAAACTAATTGTTTTAGGACAGCCTCAAATGGTTAAAGTAGTGCAGAATACCAATCAAACTGTTGGTCAAATTAAACTTAAACAAAATCCTGTTAAAATTATTAAGCTGCCAGCCACCTCAGAGGTTAATACTCAGGTATGTATGATAGGATGGTGTTTGTTCTCTTTTTGTAGCTTGAATTGTATTTCAGTGATTCTTACATTTAATATTAGTTTTCAGCCTTAACCCCAGCATTTTTGGTATATTTCAATCCTATATATCTTAAAATCAATATCCAAGCTCAGAAAATACTGACACTGCACATTATCATAATCTGCCAATTACTTTATTCAATCTAGTGATGTGGTAAGCAGATTGGTGAAGTCTTAGCTCTTTTAACACTATAAGTTTAAATAAGTGAAATCAGATATATTTATAATTACATATATTTATAATAATTATTAACAACAACAACAAACAAAATAGGTTCCAGAACCTCTGATTCTGATGAAGATAATCTGTATTTTATTATTTACTGTAAGATAGTAGGTATTTTACAATAACAAGAGTTTTTTGTAAGAATAATTTTCTTTGCAGCCTTCTCTTTACCGGACTGTTAAGCTGAGTGGCATTAAATGTGCATCAAGTAAGTCCTAATAGTTCATAATTAATATTTAAACCATTCTGTAGCTTGTCATATTTACACTCTTCTCTTATGTGTAGCAATACACATCTATTTATAATTCTTCTAAAAACATACAGTGAAATAAAATAAAAATATCGCCCCTAAAATATTATGGCATGTATCTACCTGACCTATTTCTAAGCTTTCTTCTACATGAGCTTTAGTAAAACACTGTATGTTAGGCTAACTAATGGCAATCTAGTTAATACAACTGTTACCATGAATACTGCTAGCCTTAAGATCTGGTGCATCACTACCTTTTTTTATCTAGATCACAGATCTCCATCCTTCACCTTGTATTAATTAATTTGAAAGTTCTTAGTTACTTCTCTATTTTCTCCTAATAATACAATTTTATCATGATGTGTTCAGAATTTTAGGTTAGGTTAAATATGTTTAAGAATTATTAACTTACCAAATATTGTGATGATTACTTTGTTTCCATAATGCAATGTTAAAATTGCTTATGAAATTATAATCCCAGTAGGTTGCTACAGCAAAATGTTTATTTTGACTTGGAAAGAGAATCAGCTTTCCACTCCCATTACTATAAGTTCAGTATAATATAATAAGGTAACTAATCAATGTAGTGCA
This sequence comes from Thaumatotibia leucotreta, assembly GCA_025490895.1. Taxonomy (NCBI): domain Eukaryota; kingdom Metazoa; phylum Arthropoda; class Insecta; order Lepidoptera; family Tortricidae; genus Thaumatotibia; species Thaumatotibia leucotreta. The sequence continues at coordinate 89,052 of JALPQI010001082.1, read as the reverse complement.
GGGAATAGTGTATCACCCGAAAATGTTAGAGGGAAGTCTAATGTTATTGTATGATAACAAAATGTAATAAGGTGATATATTTGGGTATACTGTTTTGCAATAGTACCTATAGTGGTACTACTAGTTGGTAGAGTAGTCAAAATGCTACAGGCTAGCCTTGACAGGGCTCCTAGCATTAGGTTCTGTACTGACTAGAAGCTTAGGAGGGCAATTTTCTTGAGGAGTGCATATTTGAAGAAATATGGTTATGCACCACTAGTTAGCAAGAAGCATTTTACCTACAGAGTATTGCACTAACACATGTAAACAAATATTTTCTAAGAGACTCCCTATTTTATGATAGGTATTTGATGGCTATTAAGTAAGCATCAATCCAGATATAAATAAATAATATTAATAATTATCAAGGCACAATCTCAATTCATAGGTAGGACTTATACATTTTCAGTAGCAAGTACTTTTGTTTACATTTTGATATTGTTTGCATGCATTCAATAATTAAGTGAAATCCCCAACCCACATTAATTAGTCCAGTGTGGGAAGTCTAACCCAATCTCTCATACATGAGAGGGGTGTGATTGGACTTGCTATGGCATCTGTAGCATGGAACATAACATACCTAGTCAGCCTCTGTAGACTACTTGGTAGTGACTAGGATGTGCTCCTGGGAGCACACTCTAGCAGTTACTCTACCTACGAAGCTTGAGGTTCCGGGTTCGAACCCTGGCGAGGGCATTATTTATCACAAATATTTGTTCCTTGGTTATGGCTGTCTATGTATTTAAGAATCTATATGTTTCTATTTATTATATATATCGTCGTCTGGTACCCACATCACAAGCCTTAATCAGGCGCGGATCCAGGACTGCGTTGAGGGGGGGCACTGCCCTATGATATGATAGTATTTTATACTTAAAACAGCACCTAGGCATACCTAAGTTCAGTGTCAAGGGGGGGGGCAAGTGCCCCTATTGCCCCCCCCCCCTGGATCCGCGCCTGGCCTTAATTGAGCTCACTGTGGGACTAGGTCGATTTGTGTAAGATGTCTCAAGATATTATTACTCCCTGAATGCTTGAATGACTGTCTATTACAGAAAAAGTAGAGCTTATATTAATATCTGTATTGCTCAACGTTTTTTTATCAAATAGTTCAGGGTTTTTACGACGACGGGCGTTTGACTAGTGAAACCCAGTTTGTTGATATTTATATCCAGTCGCAGCACGGGCAGTGGAGCTCGCCACGGTCATGGTAGTAAGCGTGAAATTGCTTCAGGCGCTTCTTGCGCTACACTCACAGTTACTGGCAGTTACTTGCCGTTACCGATCGAGCCCTTATTACGGCTCCAGAAAGGCCAGGCCCTGATAGGTACGCTTTCTTCACGCAAGGAAGCTAGAAAAGGAGGGAGTGAGATAACAAATTATACCATGCGCTCATGTCTAGTATCCAGCCGAGCCCTTAATGACGTGCTTCTTCGAATTCCTTGACAAAAGGTCATCATCATCATATCAGCCGAAAGACGTCCACTGCTAAACATAGGCCTCCCCCAAAGATTGGCACAATGATCGGTCCTGTGCCAACCGCATCCAGCGGACTCCTGCGACCTTCACCAGGTCATCAGTCCACCTTGGGCCTATCCACGCTGCGCCTTCCGGTACGTGGCTGCCACTCGAGATCTTTCCCGCCCCAACGGCCATTGGTTCTACGCGCAATGTGCCCCGCCCACTGCCACTTCAGTTTAGCGATTCGGAGAGCTATTTCGGTTACTTTGGTTCTGCTGCGGATGGTCTCATTTTTAATTAGATCTCGCAGAGAGATACCTAGCATAGCCCTCTCCATTGCCCTTTGGGTGACTTGGAGCCTTCTTATGAGGCAACATTCTTATGATGACAAAAGGTGTTGCCCATGGATTCCCAAAATGGATCCTACAGCCCCCTAGAGGGTGCATCAAGACGAGTGGCAAGTTCTGAGAAGTAAATGGGGCACTAAAGCTGCCGAAGGGGGCGAGACGCGATTTGCCCTACAGCAGGGTAATTTATCCCCCCGTGAAATTAATTCCATTATCCAGGTAATTTATCCTCCCCAATTTTTCATGCAATAAAGGCAAATCCATCAAATCAATGTGACTGATAAAATCATTATCTAACAATATTTAATGTACCTATACATACAACTTTACGTTACCTATTTAGTACTACAAGGTAACTCGATAATCGCTTTATTGAGATTCGCAGTATTTTTTATAGTAGGTATAGCACATGTCCATCTGATGGCAAGTAAACACAGTAGCTGGATTTCATGGATTTGCCTTTATTGCATGAAAAATTGGGGAAGATAAATTACCTTTTTTTTTTGTTGACGCAGGGGAGAATGCATTTATGCATCATCAACACGGGCTGGGGGAGCCCATGATGGTATGTGGGGCTCGCTCCTCCAAGGAGAAGAATACCCACTAAACTCCCCTGCGACGTTGCCCTCTCTTCCATTATGGGGAGCATCTTGGGATCGTGTACATTCTACCACGATGCTCCCCCCAGGATAATGAATTACCTGGATAATAGAATTAATTTCACGGGGGGATAAATTACCCTGCTGTAGGGCAAATAAGCACATGTCCATCTGATGGCAAGTAAACACAGTAGCTTATGTATGTTATGTACCTACTTAAATAGCAACTCCAGTTCATAGGTATGCGTTGCCAATCGTGCTGCTGCAATATTTGCAGATTTTTTTCACCTACCAAGCACAAGTCCGATGCAAGATATGCTGACAAGGTATATAGGAATAGTTTAATGTTAATGAACATTGTATTTTTACCTGAAATGCCAATGCTACCTATATAATTATACACGGTATACGGTTCGTTGACGACCCTAGAACAAAAGCAGTGACGAACTTTGAAAAAAAAACGTCTTTATATCTTAACTTAATAGGATAATATATTATACGTCCTATTACTGCAAATACCAGCTATGTGCACGTATTATGTTATTCGATAGTGAATTTAACTATCAGGATAATTAAATTGACTGTGACAAAACCTGATTTGTGCAAATAGCTGGTATTTGCAGTAATAGGACAATATATTAATGTACCGTTAAATACGTAAAGATATCGTATGATGTCTTAGATTACATATCGTTCGGCACCCCACACACGACAAAGATACCTAATATATATCTAGCAGACTGAGCTGAGATGTCTTAAGATACTGTAATTTGCCTTAAAATACACCTAATTATTGAACCTGTTCTTAGGTACATTTCACCAGATCCGTAGTAGGTATTATACTGTTTTCTAGCCGTCAATTCCAAAATATGCATAATGCATACACCTGACTTGTAAATACAAAATTTAATAGAAACATTTTATTTGGTTTCAGAATTAGTTCAAGTACCTGTTGATACATTTGCTCGTCTGCAGAAAGTTGTCCCTAAACCTGAGCCTGCAGAGCTAGAAGAAGTTAAAGTAAGTAATATATCATATGTTATCAGCTATGGTACTACATTTTTATCAAAACAAATCACTTCATTTTCTAACATCGGACGGGTTATTCCCACCTTTAACCACCCATCTAACACCAGTGGGAACAAATGGGAATAAAAATTCCTGGGATTTCTTTTTCCCAGTAGTTACCACTAAGTACTCTAGTGGTAACAGCCAACGGGTGGGAAAAAACCAGTTGTTACCACTGGTGTCAAATGGGTGGTAACTGGTGGGAATAACCCCTTCAGACCGTCTAATGGTAAACTACTACTATAGATAGCCTATGAACGACTACAACTGCAGAAATGTTTCGATTCTTTTAAAACGGGAGACTATTAACAGGCAAGCCTTGAAAATCATTAACGCATCACGTCACGAATACGCGATTCTGTTGTCTTAAAGATTGTGTACAATTACAAATGTAGGTAGCTACACAGAAAATTACAAAAAAGGTAATATATTATATTATAAGTAATCGTTAAACTGCAGTCTCCCGGGCCATCTTCTGCTATTGGCAAGGGCGTCAAGCAGGATGATCCGTAGTCTCCCAAGCTGTTTACCAGTACCATTAAACAAGTGTTCAGGAAGCTAGATGGGCAGATAAAGACATCAACATCGGCGAAAAGCGATTGACAAATCTGCGGTTCGCCGACGATATCGTTATTTTTTTCGTCAGCTACAGAGTTCGGTGTCATGCTCCAAGATCTTAGCAGGGCAAGCCTTAAGATCAGGTTAATGATAATACATCAAAGGCCAAGGGCAATCGAAGTGGATGGCTGAAGTATAGAAAATGTCCATGAGTACATTACATATACTTGTGACAAATGGTCTCAACCGAAACGTACCGAAAATGCCCGAGCTTTTGGTCTAGAAAGAGTATGAAGGGAGTCTGTCCTTGAGTTTTGCGTTTAAGGCATATGGGCCTTCCCATGTCCATGAGTTTTCGTTTAAGGCATATGAGAAGGCCCATGTCCAATACATGGACAATTCTTCTAATTCTGACATACAGCGCTCAAACTGGGTTTTTGACAAAAAATCAGAAAACAGACCTCAAGGTTTGCCAAAGAACCATGAACCGTAGTACCTTTTATGGACGTGAAATTAACAGATCGCATTAAGAATTACTACTACTAAACTACGTTCCAAATCTAATATCGCTAACGTAGCCCAAACAGCCGCTAGATTCAAATGGGACTGGGCATAGGCAGGGCAAGTCTTTCGCCAGATGACTTGTTGGCTAAACTAACGCAGCAGGGCGAGACGATCTTGACGCATTTTACAGGGACTGTTGGCGAGAGACTTGTAAAGACTGGGCTAAGTGGAAGAACGGACGGGACGCCTTTGCCCAGCAGTGGGACATATCATGCTCATCAATAAATATATAATGTGGTTGCTTTCGAGACACGTGCCGTGGCGTGCTTAAAAGTGTTTGATTTAAGAATTACGAACCATACCCATGCCTTGCGATATTCATGAAAATCATGAAAGTGAGCGTTTGTAGTAAAACACTAACAGTTTAGGACTTGTTTCTCCATCCCCAGGTAAAATATATCTTTCGGATAAAAGTTAGCTGTGCTTTTCTTTCATATGCGTTAACAATAGTGCTACTGACCTCAAGGTTTAATGCTACTGATAATTTTATCTGACCGATATATGTAATCTGGAATTATGAAAAAGGCTGTTAGCTCTTTCAGTAAAACATCCCATTTTTCGCTGACATTAAGAACGCTTACACTGATAAATCGTATAGAGTTAGCGACGAAGTGAGACGTGTTAATAAGAAGGTTTAAATGTTTAAATTTATATGAAACTAATAAAAATGATCCATGCAATAAATGAATACAAAAATGAACGACGGCAATAAGTACACCAGATAAATGTTATAAATGTAATAATTATACAGTTACAGGAAGAGGAGCAGAACGAATTAGCCGAGGTCAACATCGTGAACTTGCCCAACATAGTGCCAGTGACGACGAAACTAGAAACCAGTACAAGCACAACCAACGGCAAGACCAGTTACTTGCCCACCATGTCCAGCGCGTCAAGGCGGAGACACGACTCTGATAATGAACCACCACCAGAATAGTAAGTTTAACTGCAGCAGGCTTAACCAAGATGCCATCCTGCAATTGTATACGAAAAGCAATAAGTCACATGCCCATAATAATGTATGGAAATGGTCACGTGACTATTCGTACGAATCTACACATTTATGACTTATCGTACATTTATGACTTATCGCTTATCGTATACGCTTTTTTTTGGCCATTTGCAAATTAAATGTGACAAGACTAAGACAACTCAGTGACAAAATTGATACCTAAAATGCGTTTATCATTGCGTAACGGTCAAAAAAGGATTTAAAAGTGAAGTATGCAATTTTTTTGTATTTGGAATGATAAAAGTGATGATTAACTTGTTCAAACTCTTGTTTTCTATAAGATTTTCAAGACTTATTTATGTGATTTATAATAAGTAAAAGCCCAATGTGCTAAATATAGAACAAAAGATTATGGTGTTTTTTTTAATTTCCTGGCAAGCCTAAATCATTATTATAACACCCACAAAATATAAAAATTGTATTCGATAGGGCTAACCAGATATGAAAAAAAAAATGTTCTGGGTGTTCAGGACTTTATTAATTAGTTCTAATATTAGGACATTGGGTCTTCCTCGGAAGTACCCTCTAAAATTTTGGGCCGTAGGAGGCTAGATTAGAATGGTAGCAGTAGCACCTATGTGTGGCGATTTCTACAAGGTGCTGACTCTGCTAATAATCCCATTACACACATCACATCAGCCTATAGCTGTCCCTTTGTTTAACGTAGATTTTGGCATTTGGGTTTCTTTATCATTTATATAATTATGGACTTTCAGGTACTTAAGTGAATAGTACCATCGCTAACACAGTTATCTAATAATTCATAAAGTTTCTGCACTGTCTAATAAGGTTCACAGATTAACACTTTCACTACTAGATCAAAAACCTAGGTTATCGCTGCACGCTGACCTGTTGTACAATGTGTACCCTACTTCAATTCCAAGAACGCCACTAAGGAGTCCTCAATAACTTTATTCACAGGCCACACGACTCCCCAGGGGAGTTATTCACTATAAGTACAATTAACGCAGGCTGGCATGCAGGGATAGCCTTTGTTTTGTCCTGGCACTGCAAATAGTATAGTGATAAACTCCCCGGACTCTGCGGCATGTGAACAAAATGACAGACAACTCCCCAGTGGCGCTCTTGGCATTGAATGTGATATGGTCCGATAATTGTATCGGCGTTTGTAATTGTCCTGAATCCTGAATACTCTTTTTTTATTACTTAATATTGTTATATTTGTTAAATTACAGTACTACAAAACGACGTAAGCATGCGGATAAAGTTGGAAAAGGTCTACGGCATTTTTCTATGAAAGTTTGTGAAAAAGTGAGGACTAAAGGGTTTACGTCATACAACGAGGTTGCTGACGAGTTAGTGTTGGAATTCTCGGCTGGCATGCATGGATCAGCAGACAGTCAAGTATGTAACATACACGATGTATTTTTATTACTTATTGGCCTCTTAAATGTTTACTGTAGTATTGCCGAACTTGGCTAAGTAATTTACCGGCGCGCATACCTTGGAAATCTTATTAGCTCTTCTCTAAGTCTCACAAAGCACACTCGTGATGAAAATTAAAATAATGGGTTATTTCTAAGGTTCTAACTCCTGTGACTTTCAGTATAGTTAAAAACAGTGTATCTATAATATTCTTATTAATATAATTGGTTCTCGATTACATTTTCTGTCACATGAGCCGCAGAACTCATTGTCAGGTGATTTGTGTACGTGTTTGAGAACTCAGAGAACTTCACGTTTCAGCAATATGACCAAAAGAATATTCGTCGGAGAGTATATGATGCGTTAAATGTGTTAATGGCTATGAACATCATTTCAAAAGAGAAGAAAGAAATTCGGTGGTTAGGACTTCCAACTAATTCAGTACAAGAATGCACAGCACTAGAAAAGGAGAAACAAGCAAAACTGGAAAAGATTCAAAAGAAAACTCAACAATTACAAGAACTTATTTTACAGGTACCTTAAAATTATTTGTTAACCTTGTTACCTACAGTAACAGGACAGGTACAGTAGTACCTTGATCATTTTGAGTACACACTCCCGGTCAAATAATACGGGTTGGGGGTCATTTTTCATAGAAAATACTGCAAACAGTTTCCAAATATCGACAGGATAGGTAGCACACTTTCTAAAATCATATTGTTACGTTCGTGGGGTGGGTTTTCTATAGAAAATGTATAAATAAGCCACTAATTAAAACTGATACTTTAATTACTGATTAAGAGAACAAACACTTTACTAAAACACTATTAGTCACACACTTTTACACTCTCAAACTCGCAGTCGATTCGCAGTCTTCGCTCTTAATGTTAGCTCTTCGCTGTCTCGATAGAAACTACCCCCGGCCGGGTCATGCTGTGTATTTATACCAGCCACTCAAATCTACAAAGTACGAGAAGATTCGACTCTAGAAAGTTCCTGAGTTAGGTGCGCGAACATTCTAGAGTATCGCTGTCTCTTTCTACAGGTTTCTCTTTCACACCCGTCCAGAATGTTCTCTCTATAGATGTCTCGTTCACATACTTCCAGAACATTCTCTCGTGCTGTCTCTATCTAATAGTGCTTTCTCTTTCACTCCTATGGGAAATTTAGATATATACCGATTTGTACTTTTTATCATGCCACCGGCGTAACAATATGATTTGGCTTTTTTATGTATTTAAATAAAATGGTTGTTAGATTGATTTTTGCAGGCATAATTTTAAAGTAAAAAACGCCAAAAAATGGAAAAAGGGTATTTTTAATCATGATTTGCTATTTTTATATTCACGGAGTTATATGACGATAAAGTTATAAATTTTTTGGATTCAATGAAAAATCAGTAAAATTCAAATAAAATTTCCTATTAAAATGGATTCCACTTATCCTGTAAATATTGTAAAAAAATACTTGAAATCAGCGTCTTTACAGTATTTTCTACGAAAAATTGTACTTGACCCGTATTATTTGACGGAAGAGTGTATGTGTGATCAACTATACGATTTGACCATGGAAACTACTGGAATCCAAATGAATAGATATGATTGTTAAATTTCAGCACATCTCATTTAAGAGCTTAATAGAAAGAAATAAAGAGGCAGAGAGTAAAGGTGTGAAACCATCTCCATCCTCGGCCATTCATCTGCCGTTTATAGTTGTGAATACTAGTGATAAGGCACTTATCGACTGTAGTATATCAAATGACAAGTAAGTGTTATAATTATCATTTTTTATCGTTTTATACCATTCATAAACATGCTAGTAAACACGTTATAGTAATCTATATATATCGTTATAGTAATAAAGTTAAAGTACTTAAAACAAACTATATCATAAGAGAAATTCAGATTACATTGTAATTATTCTTTACTTTATTTACTCTAATTATCGAAAATAATTAATTTCTGGCAAATAAAACCATGCAAAGTGAGAAGTTAAACCTTTTCAAAGTCCAGAAGGTCTAAGGGGTTGCCAATTCGTAGTATATTTTTTATTTATTTAATTTCGGAGACTAACATAATTTTATTACGTTTTCAGAACAGAGTATATGTTTAATTTCAACAAAAGGTTCCAGATTCATGATGATATAGACATATTGAAGAGGATGGGCCTATTATTTGGTAAATGTTTTATCAATTAAGAGAATGGTAATAATGGTATATTATATTATAATAAATAGCTACTGTTATGGCAGCTATTACGGTATAATTAGTAAACATTCTACAAATAACAAAATTGAAAGAAATGTTATAATTATATTGTCGTTATATTATTCTTACCTACGTTTATTTATTCCTAAAATAATGCCATATTCCTTCTTTAGGTTCTTGACAAATTAATTAATTTTCATTGTTTTTGATTTAAGGTTTAGATAAAGGAGAATGTTCAGAAGAAGAAATTGAAAGAGTTAAGAGCATGGTACCGAAATCGTTAGAGTATTATGTAGAACGTAAGTAACGGTCTTTATTTTACCTGAGTAAATTTAAATCTCAAACTTCTAATGAACTGTTGACATTCCGTACGTCCAATTTGACTGGAATCTTGAGCATTGCTAAGGTCTCAAGGCACGAAAGTTGAACAAACTTTGCCGCCAAGTGTAATACAACTTTTTTCCCCTCACTATCGCGAGGAAATATGATCACAAATCTCATCCAAATGTAAGTTTACTTAACATTTAAAACTCAATGTCGAAACATAATTATCGTAGAGTAGTTATTCCTGGTACTGAAATATAGCCAATGGCTTACAAAGTCACCAATGACTTGACCATTGACCAAATTAACATGTGAGCTCCGATTGCGCATGTTTACTACGATAATACAGATACACTTATACTATGCAGTAGTGGGCCATTGGAATTAGAGCAAGGTCAAATTACTTTGCCACACATGTGAATAAAGATGCGTTTTTACCCCCTCGTATTAAAATGTTATTGATTTGTTTCGTTCTTTGACTTATTTGTTTGTGTACTGTGAAATTGACATCAGATATTTTATTTAATTGCAAGTTTAATGTTATACCTCGATATTTTTCTAGCAGGAACGAGAGATGGACAAAATTAGACATCGACATAACTGTTATCGATAAGTCTTATTGTAGTTGATAAATAAATTAAATAAATAAATAATTTGCTGTAGCTTAGAGATAAATTACACGAATGCAAATCATACTCAAAATGATACATAATTTTTTAAATATCTTTTATTTAGTACCCATCAAAATTGCAAAGATTAATAAAATATACTCTAAAGCCATAAGAAATGATTAATATTAAATATAAGATATTTAGAACAAAGCCTAGATGGGTCCTGTATTTCTTGGTTAAGTACCTGTTTTTGCGGTGTTAGCATTTTTATGAAAACAAGATGTACTAATCAATAGCAGTTATGTCGATGTTTAATTTTGTCAATCTCTCGTTCTTGCTAGAAAAATATCGAGGTATATTGATGATAATTCGCCTGGAAACCAAACTTAGCAGGGTTTGTATTTCTACCTACGCAGCCTAATTAGTTTGGTTTCCCGGCATATACTATAACTTCAAATGATATTTTCAGAAATGGGCAGAGGTGTGAGTTCGAAGCTCTCTAGTATGCTCGAAGAGGAGTTGGACGAGACCGCAGAAGATGAGGAGGGGGTGGAAGAGGCGGAGGGCGACGTCGAAGCGGCGGCGGAGGCCGAGCCCGAGCCGGACGAAGACCCCGCGGAGTACAGGTAAAACACTGGCTGGAAAAATATATCACAATAGGGATGATGACTGTAGTTAAAATAAATTATTTAACATTATGCTCGACATAATACACGAATAAATTATTACTAAGATGTAGATTGCAGTAATTTTTGTACAGAACTTCTATTTAATAAATTGAAAAGAACTTAAAAGAGTAGGTCATTTGGCAGTACTCAAACGTGACGTCACTTTTGAGTATTTCATATAAAATTCCATAGTGGTGATCGTTTTGACAGTTCGAAAAAAGACGCTGATTTGATTTGCCAGTCATCATCCCTATGGAACAATCTATGGATACAGTCCAGCAAGGCCTAGCCCAGATGTCATTCTTCAATACGGTCTGTGATTTCTAAAGGTACATTCAGACTAAAAGAGCATTTGCTATTCTATCCCCCCACTTTACGAAATTCGATCGTTACACAAAACGTGATTGGTTGATTTCGTAGAGCGGGGGATAGAACAGCGAATGCTCTTTTGGTCTGATTGCATCTTAAGAATGAACTTTTGACAGTTATAATTATATTAATCTTTATAGATATGAGGGTAAGACTCACCATTTTTTCGATAGCTTTAACGTCTTAGATATAAGGATCATTTTTAAACTGTCAATAGTTCATTCTTAGAAATCTCAGACTATATTATATGAGAAGCGATAAGTAATAAATGTATGAGAATGACAGATTCGCACGATGTCACGTGACCATTTATACGATCATATGGGCATTTTCACTTCTAGGGACACCCAATTACCTTAACTCTCACAAAAAAGTTAACTTCGATGTCAGCTTTGTAACGACAATTAAGCACGGAAAATGCACGGACGCTACAAGCGGCGGACTTGTCAGAGAAAGCGAGGGACATTTAAAATGTTAACAAAAATGTTTTTTTATTATTTAATCCAGAGAGAATACGCGTTTATGCAATATAAAAACATAAAGAAAGTAGATGTACGTAAATATTTCATGCTTCGATCGTTACTAAACTGACATCGACGTTAACTTTTTTGTGAGAGTTAAGCTAATTGGGTGTCCCTAGAAGTGAAAATGCCCATACCTCGTATACGATTGCAGAACGGCATCTTGGCTGGGCGGGTGCGCCAAAGTATTTATAAAATTGCAACTTAGATTATTGGAACTCCGAAAATTTTTCTTATACAATTTAACTTCATAATAATCGGTATTTAGAATAATCTTTGTTCATAATTATCATCACATAGAATTATTTATGTTCATAATATTGTTTTTCATACATAGTTTTAGTACTAACTTTTATGTTTATATAATTTTTCACTATACTTATTTTATGCTATATATTCTAATGTTATAGGTATTTATTTTTATCTGTACTGGTTTTATGTATGAATTATTTTTGTTTAATTAAATATAAATCGTACTATTACCTACTGTAAACTAGCTACCTGCACAAATCAGGTTGTGGCAGAGTAGGTACTGTACTAAACGGGTTCCCTCTAAATTTTTTTTGTCCGAAACGCTTAGGACATAACAGACTTGGTATAATCTATTTTGGCATCAACTTAATGAGACAGAAACATCACTTGGCTTAAATAACAATATTTCGAATATTATTTGGTCCGAAACTATCTTGGCATATCATTACTCCGAGTGTTATAAGACAGAAATTAGATTTGCATTTTTTTTTTTGGGCATGTAGCCACATGTTCGAAAACTTGCCTTTTTCGTCATGCAGAATTTGCTGTGAGGGTGAAAATTTCTGCAGTGAGCGAGCGAAGCGAGCGAACAAAACCTTCCGGGGCAGATCCGACTCGGATAGGTTAAGTTAGAAGACTAAGGCGGGAGCTTTCCTCCCGCCTTAGTCTTCGAGGTTATTTTTTTAAGCAACCTAGAAAGTACTCAGCTCAGTAACACAGTAAGTAACATACAGAACATTACTACTACCTCGATTATATTGAGCGGTTGTAATTATTCCTTCTCAGTTATGCTAAAACAAACTATGCCGATACTTTTTATGCACATCCAGATTATGCCTCATCATAAATAGGAGCATCGAAATTATGCTCGAATAATATTCGAAGAACTCGAAATCTGCCACAAAGAAATATGCTAAAGTTGAGTATGCCACAACAGTTTCTGCACAAAGCCCAGTATGACTACATAGTTTATGTTATTCATAAAAGAATTAGACAGAGTGAACCTAATGGGAAAATGTTTATAAATAAACAATTTATTTCAAATAACTTTATGAGTATAGATTAATCTACTTGACGACTTTAGGAGGATAAAATTTCGAAATAAAAATCGTTATGAACATTGTAGGTAGAAGTATAATTTTTAGTAAGAAAAAAAGTATGAGAAATATTTTTCGGAGTAATGATGATTATGAGTAAAAAACGGTATTAGTAAAAATATTCGAAGAATAAATTGTATAAGTACCAATATGGACCCTGGCTGGGCCTGCAGGGCTCAAATTGAATGTAAACCTCCCAGGATGCTAACGTGTGCGAAATGAAATTTGCAAAAAGTTGAATGTTATCTATGCTGTTCGTTAGTCTGCTTAAAACTCGAGAACGGCAGCACAGCGCCAGTGCGAGAGCAATGAATATAAAATAGGATACAATACAACTAACCTACTTCAAACACACAGTATCTTTTTTTAATTTGAACTGGGCTTAAACTTTAAATGTACGCCAACAACACGATACCTACTATACTATATATAATATTATTAACCGGAACGATGTGCACCTAAGTTCACATTAGGGCTTGATTTCCTCCTACCCTGACATCGGCCGCTGACGTCGATCGAGTGTAATAGTGTATCAATTAATATAATGTTCTATGGTGCCCTATAACCCTAAAGATACAGTTACACTGATGATCCTCTGCAGAATCGGTAGCGAAAGAAAATGAAACCTTATGTTTATGTAACATATATCTCGTTTCTTTTACAGCGACGACAGTAGCGACGTCGACGTGTAGCGAGCACCCGCGCCGCGGCGCGACACTTATATCACCACGGGCTTTACTTATATTCATACACAGTTTTATCATATGTCCGACGACCGGTGCGGCCTCATTTTATACAACTATTGTACAATGAAATGTCAAACAATATGTTGCTGACGTACATGGTCAAATATCAAAAATGAAGTGAAAATAAAACGATTTTACGAATCATGTGATAAGTTTTTTTTTTTCATATCTATGTGTACTAATCACCTAACTAAAAAAAATCTGACTTCAACCGATTTCTTCAAGATCCCGAAGTAGTGCCAACGGGACCATGTCGGGCTATACCCGTTCGATAAAAAAAAATCTATTCAAGATTCTCGGAGATATCGAGACATACATCCAAAAAGAAGTCGATTGAGAACCTCTCCTATTTTGGAATCTTGTAAATGATATACCGGGTGGCCCATTCAAATCGGTCAGTATGGGAAAGTCTGAAACTATAACACATACAAATATTAAATTTGTTCTTAGGAACCATGTCAACGATTTTAAAAATAATGAAAACTATACTATAAAAAAAAAATATTTTTTTTTTTCTTAAGATTTACACAACAAACACCTAGTAAAATAAATTTAAGTATATGAAAACAATGAATTCCTTTCATTTTAGACATCATGTTTCTTAGAGACATTTACAGCTTAAGACCTACACAAACGATATCTAAATAAAAATAGTGTAAGTTTTTTTTTAATAACAACCGGGTTAGATCCCCTAGCCGGGTACAGTTTTTTTTTTTTTTCAAATGTATGAATGCAGTTTTTCTTCTTATCAAAATCGGTGACATAGTTCCTAAGAACAAATCTTCGTATGCCTTATAGTTTCAGACTTTTCCATACTGACCGATTCGAATGGGCCACCCTGTATATCGAGAATTCGCCAAAAAACAAGACATCGCACAGCTCGTACAATACCTGAATAACTCGATGTTTGGAGCGACATGCTAGCAAGTCTAGCATCGTTAATTTTTAAATAACACAGTTAGGGTTTAAAAATGAACTCTATGTGCTTGTAATTAGAATTCATTTTGGAAGAGGGATACAATGATATATAAGTAAAGAGCGAGGTAACGCAGCCAGCCTTATGGGCACTTTACCAAATGGGAGTGGCATTGGGGATATCTGTAAATATAGTTCAGACCTTTAGTTTAAGGTAGTTTTATAAGATTTATTGTAGTTTTTTATTTTATTTAGTTTTTTTGCAATTAGATGTACATTTATATTATTGTTTAAGTTTTGTATAGCTATGTAAAAATATTAATTTATTGAATATGAAGATTTCAACAGTAAAGATACGTTATACTCTAACAAAATGAGCGAAATAAATACTTCACATCATACACCTACAATTTATTGACAGTTGACATACACCTATCTTCATACTTCAAAATGCGTAAAAGAGATGGCAAAATACATATAATCGTATTTAATAAATAAAAAAGGGACAACTAGCATTTGACAATGGCGCGTGCATTCTTAAGGTTGTTATTGATAAACATTGTTTTGTCTTTATTACTCTCGATCTTAAACAGCATAAGCTTGTCTTTTTCTCTAAGTCAGTCAAAAACGTCAAAATGGCGTCCTATTTATTTTCAATAAATAATAAAATTGTTAAAAATATATAATTCAGTTTAATTGCGCATGATGTGTGATGTTAAGGGCATTTTTGCATTTTATTTTGTGGTTTTCACTATTGTGTAACATAAAATTACATTTTAGGGCGCAGTTCATGTGATTTGCGAGAACTCCGCAGTGGTACACACCTCTCGGCGGTCTGGATAGAACTAAGAGCGATTGTTAGAATTATCACAATCTGAGCGCTTCAATTTTAGAGCCGGTGTAACATATCTTTATTTATTATATCATTCATAGAATATCATTGGAGGGAGAGTGCAAGAGTGATTGACATGACATAGTCCTGACACATCGTTTTTAAAATGAATTCGAACTGTAAGCACATAACTTTATTATTTATTATATAAGATGGCCAGGGTCCCGTTTCTCGAACGCTTGTAACTTGTAATACAAGTGGAAATTTCTTTTTAACACTATTGATTAGATAAAGACTTCCGCGTGTATTACAAGTTACAAGCTTTCGAGAAATAGGCCCCAGTTCGTTGCTTATCATGAACAACGCTGTAATCCAAAATAATACTGGCTTCTAATTTGCATTCTAGTGCTACAATATTAGAATTGAAATTACTACACTAAAAATGTATAATGTATGATGTATCAACATTTTGATTAGTAGTACAAATTCCACCCAAAATATGTCCTCAGATTTTTTTTTCTATTTTTCTCGTGCTTTCGACGCCATTAGGTATGCACATTTTGTTCTTGGAACGAAAAGAAAAGTTCATGCATTTAAGGGATGGGTTGTGCTCACCGAGGCTAAGCAAGTTTTGACAGCGGAGATCATAAAAAGTTTTTTACCGTGAACTAAATTAAAATAGTACAGTACGATAAAAGTGCGAAAAAAATTAAGTTCCAAACGAGTGGCGATGAACCAAAACACGAAGGGAGTGTCTTAAATCAACACCAATGAGAAATTGTCTTTTAGCACGAGTATCTAGAAATCGGGCCATCCGCACCAGAAGCAAAGTTACCTAAGTAACCGTTATAGCTCTCCAAATGGCTAAACTGAAGTAGCTGTGGGTTGAGCACATTGTAAGTAGAACTGATAGCCATTGGGGCGGAATGGTTCTCGGGTGGCGGCCACACACCGGAAAATGCAGTGTGGGTAGGCCCCCCACATTGGACCTATGCTCTAGTGAAGTCTGCTGGATGTGGGTGAAAAAACCTTGCATGACTTGTGCAGAACCCCAATAAGTACTATTAGATAGGAACTAGGTACTACAAGAATAAAACGATTTTTTATTTATATACTATTGATTTTTATATTTTACAATAAAAACAAATAAGAAGTGTAATCAGCCATCTACTTTAGGTCATCATCATCAAACAAATCTTCAAAATCTGAAAAGAAAACAGATAATCATTGTTAGTAAATAAATAGTAGGGTACCTAAAAGGAGTCAAAAACTTTCAATAATGTACTACTAGAGGATAACCTCCCAACTGTGGAGACGATCCGATTGGACGTTTGTCATTAATGTAAGTGGAAATATGAATTTTCTTTTCAAGGTTTATTTTACAGTAGTACATTTTTTGATAGACCTCATACAAGGTCAACATAATACACTATGTAAAAATAAGATGCCAAAAATACAACAAAACTAATCAAATTTGATTTGGATACATGTGCCATTTGGTACAATCAATTTAAATTCTTAACTACAATACCATTAAAGAAATCTGCATGTACAGCTTTTTCATTTGCAGCCAAATCCATTAGAAGGTTTGATGGACCTCCAGCCTGAAAATAAAATGTGACATGATGAATAGGATAAATAAAAGCTTACTTACTCTCTAATACTCTCTTATTCACGTTTCATACTTACTTCCTCCAAATCCATCCAAGGTCCAACACCTTCGGGAAACATTTCGTCAGCAGCAACAGTCGGCTTCATTGCGGCTTACGTGTTGGGAGTAATGGCAATTGTATTGAAAAATAATTTAAAACAATTAATATGAACAAAGATTAGCACATTCAAATAAATATAAATTAATAAGTTATTGCACGGCGGCACGTTCGCTTTCAGTTTCACACCAAAACAAAACAAACACATGAATGAAGTCTATGCATGACATTGACAATCGTTATTTCTTTTCTTCACATGAATTTCTTCATCTTTTCTTTTTTGTTCTTGACAACACAGATAAAATATAGATAAATTTATATGTCTATGCTTGACAATGACTATCTTGCTACGGACACACTCTCCAAGCCTACGACACGAGTAGGAGAGTGTGTAAGGTCCGCTCGCGTCCTTTCGCCGCGCTTCTCTATCGCCCTACCGCGAAAAACGAAATTCGCAAATTTCGAGTATTTGTCTCTCTCACTCTAATGACGCCTTCGTTTGAGTGACAGAGAAAAATCCTCGAAATTTACGAATTTCGGTAGTACGGAATTACGGTAGTAGGCCGCTGAAGCCCTACCGCGAACCACGAACGAAGTCTTGCCTCTCTGCCACGCTTATGTACGAATTCATAAATGCGAATTCAAAATTTACGAATATTGTTTTTCGGACGGGAGCAAGTCAAAAGCGTCGAAGAGGCGAGAAAAATCGACATTCTCGTGTTCTCTCACTTCGGTGATAACTGAAGTGGAGAAACTTACCGCTGTACCACTGTTTTAGAATTGTATCAAACAGAACCAATAATTTATAACTCGTCTCTTCAGTCACATCTTGTAATGAATGGTCGTACCGGCTAAATGAATGCAATGGAGCGTGTAGATAATTAGCACTCGGCTCGTCAACGCTCGCCCGAGTGCCTCCGGGTCCGGAAAGCTACCTTGAGAGAGTCTGTAGCAAGCTTTTGGAAAATTTAATCCATAGACTGCATATTATCTATCATGATCCATCTAGATTACGAAACGTCAAGGCAGTATGGCTTAGTGCTTTCGCCTGGCCACAAGGACTAAAAATATTAAAAAAAAATTACGAAACGTCAACTTCAAAATGGTATGACATTTAGAAGCCGTATTTTTCTGTTTACTTACATAAGCACAAACACAGTATACTGTTTCTCAGTAGAAAACAATAAAAAGTGTGAATAAATATGGCTGACTTTCCACAGCGTTTATTTTAATGTCTGCGACACATCGTGTAACACGTTGGAAGAGATATTTTTAGGTGAATACGTTACACGACATAATTTGTCGTATTATGACATGACAAACAACATGACATTGACATTTTATAAATTGCATTGTACTCTGTACATTTTATTTACGTGAAGTGAAGAGGTTATGTGAAGGTGTTGATGTTTTTTATTCTTGAAATAACTAATTTATAAAAAAATGATATCCTATGATAATAAATTAGTTCTTGCTCCAATGGTTCGTATAGGCACTTTGCCTATGAGATTATTAGCTCTTCGATATGGTGCAGATATTGTATACACAGAAGAATTAATTGATTGGAAGTTTCTACGTTCCAAACGCAGAGTTAACGGTAAGGGACTTATATTAGTGTTAAATAATAAGATTTATCTTATATAAGAACTTTATCTCATTTTATTCCTGATTGGTCTTCAAATCCTTAACTTAAACATAATAATAATATATATATTATATGAATTACCTTTCAATTTTAATATAATAGGATTGATTGCTTGCTTGTTCATATAATGTAAATTAACAAAGTTTTACATTTACATTCATCTTTATTTCAGACATACTTAAGACCATAGATTATGTTGACCAGACAGATGGGACAATTGTCTTCCGAACATGTGCTGAAGAGAAAGGTAAAGTAGTCCTACAATTGGGCACATGTGATGCTGATAGAGCATTAAAAGTTGCAAAATTGGTGTAAGTATATTTAATCTGCAACTTAACTAAGTTGATGAAATGTATAAAAACATGTCTAATCTGTGTAATTGGTTGGGCTTTCTATAACTATCACATAATAAATGTGAAGTTAGTTTGAAAATGCAACTTCAGTAATTATGTAAAATGAGTTAGTAATATGGAAGTTACCTTAGATATTTATTTTTGTACAATATGATTTCAGAGAAAATGATGTAGCTGCAATAGACATAAACATGGGTTGTCCTAAAGAATTTTCTATTAAAGGTGGAATGGGTGTAGCCCTCATGGGCCAACCAGATAAAGCATGGAAAATACTAAATACTCTGGTGACTAATCTCACTATACCTGTCAGTTGCAAAATAAGGATATTGAAAACACCAGAGGAAACACTAGCGCTTGTCAACAAATTAGTAAGTTCAGGCATTAAGGCTATAGGGATACATGGCAGGACAAAAGAAGAGAGGCCACAACATGCAGTACATACAGATATAATTCATTATGTTGCAGAGAGGATATCAATACCAGTCATTGCAAAGTAAGTTCTATCAGTATTAGTAAGAAAAACATATAAAAATACATGTATTTTTATATGTTTTTCTTCATTTTATACATATTTTGATTCTAGGTTTTGTTAACAATCTAGGTTAAAAAAACTACAAAAATAATAAATAACACTGACCCTAACAGGATTTACGATTTGAATTAGGTCAATTAAAATTATTGTTTTAGTATTTTTATAGTTATTTATGTGGCTGGCGCATAATAGGACACTCGTGTGATCTTATTATGAAACTCGCCTACGGCTCGTTTCATAAAACCACACTCATGTTTAATGCCTAATTATGTACAGTCACATACATAACTTTATCTACATCCATATCATTAGTTTAGAATGACAATTGACCTTTATTTTCATTGATATCCACTAAGTAATTACCTCTAAATATAAAAATTCAAATCAGTTGAAATCACTCAATTTGAGTAAGGATATCCTACAATAAATATTTATTGAAAAAAAAAAACAACAAAAAGAAGTTGACTTCATAATGTTAAAATTAATATCATGACGACGATACTTTAATGTCAACATTATGATGACTCTGCCTGTACTTTAATGTTAACATTATGATACAGCCACAGACACCGGTCTCTTAATATAGGTCATTACATTACCGCTTCTGAATACATAACAGGGAAATTATGATATTCCTGTAGATAAAAATAATTACTAAACCTCATAACCATCTTGTTTGCAGTGGGGGATCAAAAGAAATATAAAAACACAGTGACATATATAAATTCAAAGAAATGACTGGATGCACCAGTGTTATGCTGGCCAGAGCAGCAGAATGGAATTGCTCTATCTTTAGGAAAGAAGGTTTATTACCAATGGACACAGTCATCAAGGAGTACCTGAAACTTGCTGTTGATTATGATAACTCACCTTCAAATACAAAATACTGTGTGCAAAATATTTTAAGAGAATTGCAGGAGACACCCAGAGGGAGACAGTTTTTAGAGTGTCAAACACTTGAACAGATATGGTTGGTATAATATCTAAAAATTTAATGTTACCATTTAATAACTCTAAATATCATCAACCTAACCTATTATCACAACTTTCATTTTATACCTCAGGATAGTTTCCTTTTTGTTTAATGCATAAAATCTCAGGTTATTTTAGCCCTAGGTTGCCACTGTCCACTGGCTATGCCTCTCATGGATTTCCATTTAGTTCTTGATGGGGTGGTTCTGCACCAGGTTGGCCCTGTAGGGTAGCCAAAGGCTTAATGCATGTACCAACCTTTTTGGTATAAATTAATAAAATTTATATACAATGTTAATGTTCAAAATGTAGACCTAGTGAGTAACTCATTATGAATTTACATTATCAGTGACATTTGGGATTTGGGAGAATATTGCCAGGAGAAACAGTCCAAATATCAGAAAATGGGAATACAGGGAAGATGGCAGGTGACCCCCGAGGATTTAGAACCACCTCATAAGAAGCAAAAAATTATTGAAGACCTTGATGGAGTGCAACAAATGAAAGTAAGATTTTACCTTCTAAAATTTTGTCAAAATATCCATGTAAACAATAAACAGAATTTGCTTTCAAAAATCTGTCTGAATTTTCTTTGCTAGCAGATTAAACAATTAGATTCAAGTCTCACAGATTTCATTTATATATATTTTATCTAGTGTATTATGAATGTATTGCATGTACATGTTGTTAATCTAGTATATTTTCATGTAGTTTTATTTTTCAGGTATGTTTTATACGAGGTAATTTTGACGATTTGAGTTTGCCAAAAGCAAGACTTCATGCTTGGGCTGGCAAAAACGGTCATGACTTGCCAGTTTATGATACAAAGCAGGTAACAAAATTATTTCGTACAATAATAACATTTAATGGAAAAAAGTACACTTCATCATTTTGGGAAAAAAATAAAAAGTTTGCAGAGCAAGGTGCAGCTTTAGTGTGCTTGTTCTATCTGGGTTTGGTAACAGAAGATGAATTGTTACAACTTGGTAGTATAATAAAATAATACGGAAGAAGATAAATTTGTTTTATTAATGCTTAATTATGTTTTAATGCTCTGTATACTTTCCACTAATTTTTGGTTTAGTTCTTCTAACTTCATTTTCAGCTCGCTGCATTTTGTTGAATCATTTTGTAAATTTTCGAAACTCTTGTAACATTTATATGCATTTCTTAGGATTTCGTCTTCAGCGTCTAATGTGAAATTGTGAGTTTCATCGCCTATGTTAGCTATATCTTCCAATATGTTGTGAGTAGTAGGCAAGTTAGGTACCGTATATTTCTTAATGTCCATTTCGAATGCTTTACAATGTCTGCAACGGATATTTAGTTTTGCAAAACTTGGATAAATTACTGAGAACAATGAGGAGAAAATATAGTAATAAGACTAATAAGTGTATGCAATGAATGGAACGTCACTTCACTTGTCATTCTTGTCAATGTCACAACAGATATAGCAATGACAAATTAATCCTACATCCATGAATGACAAAAACAAGCAACATTTCTTATAAAAAACCATTTGCATCAAAATTTATTTTATTTTTTATATCAAAAGTAAAAGGAAGTCGATTTTTGTACATTGCACCTATTAAGATAATTATATATGTATTACTATTATACCTTCGCATCGCAATGTTGGCTAAATTGTGTTTTATTTTGTATGATTATTATCACAGTCGTATTTGGTGTTTTTATCTGTGGAACGCATTTGATTCATTTGTATCTAGATGGCGCTACAGGTTAACAAAACTTTGATGTTGTTCTATTTAGCTATAGATGGCGCTGTACCTACACCAGAATTTTCATTATAAATATTATAGCGATAAGTACCAAATATTATGAAATAGTACATTGTGCATCAAGGGACAAGTACGGAATTACTAACGAGGGTGTTAGAAGCCCGACGCCGTAGGCGAAGTACTTTTAATGACTCTAGTTAGTATTCCGCTTACTGACCGTGATGCATAGGTGTACAATGTTTTTTATCACACTTGCGGACAAAAAAATAAGTTTTAAGACAAAATATTATTCTATGACTTACTGACGTTTCTGTTACTCCCTAGAGAATTTCACTTTTCTATTACTCCCGCTACGCATACAAACAATGGCGCGCTTAGACAGCAAGTGTGAATAGTGTGATGAAAAATTAATTCATACCCGCGCGTGTTTTTTGTGTGACTGCTGCATTCATAAACAGCGTTTACGGAGGTATCAAAAATAATAGTTTCTGCAGTTTTAAACCTAGACGTGGAGTTTTGTTATAATAGAGTCGTGAAATTTAAGCAATTTAAGCATCGTATAGCTACGAGTTAAAATAAAATGACTGATCCTTATTGAAAATTCTGGTGCAGAAACTATTAGGCTCATTTTGAGTTTAGTTTGGTTATTAAGATATATACTAATATGTTCCCGTTGAATATTATTTTTCTAAAATAAGATTCGTCTTAGTAAGTACCAACTACCAGCCAACTGGTCGGAGATCTGATATGTTGTGTAGTTATTTAGTTGGATAGTTTGCGGTTTCCTGGAGTAACCGCAGCTGCATCGGCCTTCATTCAAAGCGCCTGAACGTGCAGGCTTTATGTCTTTTAATAAGTTGTTTTATGGACTCATACTAACGCTACGCATCTTCTAAAAATAAACCGAAGGATCCAATATAATATATTACGTGTAATGTTGAACAAAACCTAAAATCCATACTTACCTTACCATGTTAGTATTGTTATTATTGCTAGTGCGTGACCAATTAAAAAAAATAAAATATTGTCATTCTTACTCGTATAATGCAATAGGTACATTCAAGGAGTTTCGCATGAGGTTGAGTTTTACAGTATATTACTGCACAGATTTGTATAATAGGGTAGTACTTAATTGAGAGACCACATAAATATTAAAAAGCTGATTCTCTAGCTGCTGAATCACTAGCCCTTACGATTATCATCATCATTACCAGCCGATAGCCGTTCACGGTTCGACATGGGCGTCCCTCGGTATTTTCAGTAGGGGGGTTATTGCAATATTCACAATCCTTGGCCTGCCGATTGGAAAGGGTTGGCGAATGCAGTTTTGGATCGAAGGCAAAAATTAGAAGAATCACAAGTAATCTGATGTTATAATAGATGTAATCAATCTAATCTAAAAATTTCAATTAGTTGAATTTACCAGTTGCATTTGCCCCAACTTACCTATCCGTAACTTGCTATCGAGTGTACCTACGTATTTCATGTATGCATCTAGCAGTAAACCACGCCAATATATTTCTCTTGCTTCTTCTTAAAATACTTCTCTGGTTTTATAATACCAGCTTTCGCACCAATGCCCGACACCCCGTCCTCGCGTTCGAACAACACCACTCGCTTTTATCGATGTTGAAAGAACAGGTGAACTGTTCATAATAAATTAGGTACTACACGTGAAAAGCACATGCTGTATATAACTACAATAGTTAAACGATTTTTTGACACGAAATGAACGCAGCATCACATGAATGATCCGACTGTAACTTGACCGCCTGGCTCCCGTGTCACATACTAGAGCAACATAACGTAGATGGATGCGTCGGACGAGGCAGACCACACAGTGAGACGCGGTCTTCCGCTTGAGCTGTCATCGACCATTTTATGGCACGGGCTGTGTGTGACCTAACCAGATTGGCCATGTATACTAATAACTACCACTGTAATACAAATAATACTACTAACAGTCACAGCTAAAGATACAGCACATCTTTTAACATTATTTATATTTTAATTTTAATTTTTAGGGACATAATGAAATGACACCTATAAGTTTAATATAGTTAAACGGTTAAACTCAAGCGTCACTACGCGCGTGCGACATGTAAGGGGTGTACCGATAAAAAACTGGCAAATTCAAATGAAAAAAATCGGATCGTTATAGTTCATCATCATCATCATCATATCAGCCGAAAGACGTCCACTGCTGAACATAGGCCTCCCCCAAAGATTGCCACAATGACCGGTCCTGCGCCACACGCATCCAGCGGACTCCTGCGACCTTCACCAGGTCATCGGCCCACCTTGTGGGGGGCCTACCCACGCTACGCCTTCCGGTACGTGGCCGCCACTCAAGAACCTTCCCGCCCCAACGGCCATCGGTTCTACGCGCTATAATTTCATGCTTTGAACATAAACCAGGAAGTCTTAACTTAGCTGACTGTAGTACTTTTGTGTCATTACTGCATTTGAGGGACTCAAATTACAGCTTCTTTGAAATCTCTTCCAAACTATCTTTTCCAAACAAAACTTCTAAATTATGGGACTGTCGTCAATACACGGTGGAATTTAATCGGTGAACAGGAACCCATTTTTCTAATTCAGTAATCGATGGCGGTCACGTATATGTAGTACTTACGTGGAACCAAGTTTTTTTTTAGCATAATTTTTTTTTTATGTTGAAATTAAAATTTATTGTCACCCTACTAATGGTTTAGTCTGAAAAGTTTAATACCTCTTTTCAAACTATCAGCCATAGAAACTTAAAACATAAATGAGCAATAACCACTCACATGCTTTAATTTTTGCGATAGACTCAATTCCTATGTAAAATAAGAGCGATGCATGGCTGATAGTTTGAAAAGAGGTATTAAACTTTTCAGACTAAACCATTAGTAGGGTGACAATAAATTTTAATTAAAGTTTAATTTCAACATAAAAATTTGTTATGCTAAAAAAAAAACTTGGTTCCACTTAAGTACTACATAAACGTGATCGCCATCGATTACTGAATTAGAAAAATGGGTTCCTGTTCACCGATTAAATTCCACCGTGTATATCTGGCCATTCTTCCCATGTTCCTTAAGATATCCTTAACTTATGCATAATATCCTTGATGATACTTTTTGGCACTGATTTCGCTTCATAAAACTATGCCAAAGAGACTAAGATTTGTATAGGATTCAATAATTGATTAAAGACCCTTAAAAAATTCACATAATATGTGACATAATTCCCTTCACATAGTACCTATTACTGCGCCCAACGCAGGGGTATATTGAAAAAAAAACATGGAGATTAACCAGAAATATTGGTCACTTCTGCAGAACACGAAATCGTGCAGTGGAGAATAAAAAAAAAGAGCTTGGAAATAGTTATTTGTTATACAAGGGTGCAAAGTTGTATTTTACCCGCGAGTATGAAATTGAAACACGAGCAAGCGAAAGGATTCTATAGTTGAACCACGAGCGAAGCGAGTGGTTCTAAAATAGAATCCTGAGCGCAGCGAGTGTTTTAACATACGAGAAGTAAAATACATTTGCACCCGTGTGTAACACAAAACTTTTCCCCTCACTATAGCGAGGAAACTCAAAAAAGGTAATTATTTGTTCACATTACAATCATCATCGGGTTAGAGATAATAATTTTCCAAATGCATCATGTATTTAATGCAAGATTTTGTCACAGTAAACTTAGCACGAAAAAGTAAACGCA
Organism: Thaumatotibia leucotreta; assembly: GCA_025490895.1. Lineage (NCBI taxonomy): Eukaryota > Metazoa > Arthropoda > Insecta > Lepidoptera > Tortricidae > Thaumatotibia > Thaumatotibia leucotreta. Next base: position 62,815 of record JALPQI010001082.1, on the reverse strand, counting down.
GCACGATTTTAACACATTCCTGTAGTTGCACACCAACGCCAATGCATTATTAAATCATTCACATTCATTATTTTTACAAAATTATAACAGAACACCCTGAAAGTTGTTTAGTTTACTATTTTTATGCGTGTTCGAGTCGGTAAATAAAGATTATAACCTATAATATTCTTTGACAATGTTGACGTTGACATTTTCTGCGTTTTGTGATTGCATCTAGTCATCTTATCATCATTCACTAAAACAATTGTTACTTATCGAATTTTAGGATTTATATGTTTAAATCATAATATTATATAAAGGTTTGTATTTTACACTAAATTCTCAAACAAATTATTTAATTATCATTAATATGGAACAATTTCCATGAGCATTTTACGTTTTGTTATTCCAAAATTGAGGTCATTACTTTGCCACACAAGTGAATAATATGCGTTTTTACACGTTCGTATTAAAGGATAAACGAGCACTTTACGAGCTAGTGAGGGGAAAAATAGATTTCGAAGGGGTTCTGGAGAACTTGTATTGTGAATACTGAAATTGCAGTAGCAACAAAAAAAGACCAAAGTTAGCTAATTTAAGACCTCCTAGTTAATTACAAAAGCCAGAAATTACAGTTTTTTAACTATACTCGTATCGACCCGATTTATTCATTTGAATTTGCCAGTTTTTTATCGGTAGGGGAGACCAGGTATGAACGTAACAATTTTCAGTTTTTGATTTTTTATATTTTTTTGGTAGCAGTTGTCAAACTTTGCATTTGTATGTGCAATAGACACATATGTCATGTATCTTTTGGTACCAAAATAAACTTCATACATCGAATAGTTTTACAGAAAAATTGCTCACAGTGAAGGATGGAATTTGTTGCAATTATCCCTACCCCCAGGGCTGGTTGTAAAACTTGTAACAGTGCATAGGGATAATAGAAACAAAGTAATTAACTATAAAATAATCAATATAATTATGTGTAATTAGTATTTTTAAGTAATTACAATATCACTATCTCAAAGACAAACATTAACAATGAATGAATGTAATTAACATTATTATATGAGACGAAATTAATGTATACCTACTCGTATAGGATATATGAGTGACGTGAGAGCAATCAACTTTCTGTCTTATTCTAAATGGCATATAAACAAATGCTTAGGTGTAATCCAAGGAATTAAATGCTTCCTGCATTGTCCTTATTTCTGAGTATAGGTACTACTAAGCTAATCATACAATGTACCTAATATGATATATGAATAAAAAAAAATGTGTTTTACTCCTCATCGACAGTGAATTTTTGTTTCCAGAAACAAATCCCGCCTTGGGTAGTGCCGCTGAACTTTCAAGTAAAGCTTTCCTTTACTTTACATGTCTATATAAAGTGATGTGAGCCAGTTGGTACGTCTTTGCTGCGTCCCTGTAGGGCATTTAAAAAAAGGATAACCTCAGCTGCAGCTAAAGCTATAATTTCTATTTTGGTGGACTTCTGTCTGTTGTTATTTTGTGTATATTAGACATTCCGCAACAAAAAGGCGCTAAGTATATGAGTTATTTAATAAACGCTAGTACATAGGTGTACCAATGAGCGTCCATTTTGGAAATCGGGATCAAAGTAACAAGTTGTTTCAATCATCCCTGGGTATCGAATTTCCAGAATCCCACAAACACGTAGCAAAAAAACGTAAAAAGCATCATTAAAACATTGATTTGCAACTCGCAAACTGTAAATGATAAGTGACTTTACAACACCCATGCAAAATGCAAGCTATAGCGTTTACCATGAAAAATCTAGCTAAGATTGAAAAAATCGTTAAAAACTTACTTTTGACGCATTTTTCTGGGACCATAGCACTACTCGCATAACCTGCCGTCACAGCACCGTGGGTGTAACTGTGGTTAGGGGGGAATCGAAATGGCATCTAATGCCCTGAAGGACGTTCGGATAGATGTCGCTGTAAAATTTTAAATGAATTTGTTACGTTCATCCCGCGTTACTTTTATACCTGGTCTCCCCTACACCCCTTAGTAGTGTGTGTAGTGTCTATGTAAATACACATGAAGTTTACCTATATTATTGCGAAAGCGATAGAATAGATACCGCGTACTCGAGAGTTCACCTTAACAATTTGTTATGGTCTCTGCTGTAGGTATATCGTAAAAACAAAATTATACTCCGAAAAAAAAATGCTATTTACAGTGCGTTAATTTTTCATTCATTTCATTTAATTTATTCAAGAAACAATATACATTGTATGTGAATTTTCAATAATACTTAGGTATATAGGTATAATAATACGTTGGTACGGTACTTATGTCAATTAATTAGAAAAATACATTTTTAATAAAAAATATCCAATATAATATTAAATGTCAACAATTGAAAATTATTTAATTAATTACATGTTCACATTCAGATTTTTAATACACAACTAATTTTCAGGCCATTAAATGTCGGTCTTTTGACTCTTATGGTATGCTTGCGTGTGTATATAAATCCAACACGTAGAGTCATAGAGTTCTTAATAAAAATGTCCAATAATAATCATACAACCAATACATAATATTAAATGACAAACAATTTAAATTTAATTAATCATATTATGTGCACATTCAGATTTTTTTTAACACAATAATTTTCTTTAAATTCTATTCGTACTTGTAAATGTTCTAGACGGTGCTTAAAGTTAAGTAACTTGTAGTGTGTAGTTAAGTTACTAGATAGCTAATATGTCTGCACTAAATGATCTGTCATCAATTCTTCCCCTGAGTGGAACACTTCCTTATCAAAATAGTTTTTATTTTTTTTTAAAGATGTACATCTTGGTTTGTAGGCCAGATTGTTAATGAGCTATACTAGTTGGTAAATAACAGTAATAATTAGTTGGCTCAACACTAAAGTCAGTTACTTACCTAAAGACCCCTAACGAGAGTGTCGTACAACACAGGCAATAACGAACTAGGTACATTTGTGAAGAAAGATAATTCTAGTGTACCTATTTTGAAATGCTGTAGCGGCGCACTCGTGCTAGGGCCGGTCACCAAATCATTTCTTACCTAGTCTTTTTTTACATCATTGAGGTCAAAATTCTAATGAGTTTTTTGATTTACAGCCGAATGGACCCACGAAGGAAATGTCCGCGTGTTGAAGTCTAACCGCGAAATTACGACGGACGACGTTCGCCGATGACGGCTTCAAAACCACAAACTTTTCTCCGCTGCGGTGCCCGCATAATAAGAAAACTTAATGCATCGTGTTTAGGTATGTAACCTACAGAATATTTTTTACGCTAAACCATGAGATACCTTGTGGTAGCACTGCTGCCTAAAATCGTTTATGAACGGTTTAATAATAAAAACGTAATACTAGTATCAATAATTTTAACTAAAAATCTATGTGAACTCAAGATTTTAGGTTTCAAGTTGGTGACAAAACCAAAATTGTGTTCTAAAAGTGCATGAAATATTATGAAATAATGGAAGTTTTTATTTATTTATTTTTACTGACGAACAGTATATACTTACTTAACTGAACTGGCCCATTATCGTCGTTGTAGTAAGTAAGAGCAATATCAATGTAAAATATAGTTGTGATATGTCCTTTGATTTCATTTCTACAAGCTAAAATCTTGTTGTTTTCCTCTCTGTCCAACAACGGAAGTATTGTAGGTAGGTATCAAAATTTTTGCCATGATCGCGCTTAAAATTAAAGGAAATGTTAACGCATTTTGATATGTTATGGCTTTTCATAAATATTAAGCAGTTCTAGGACTGCGAAGTACTGGAAGTAACAGGTTACTTAGTTACTTAAAAAAGTAAAATACAACTTGGAAAGTGTATCGTAAAAAAGAACAAAATTAATGTCAGTGTCACTGGATATAATATTAGGTACCTCAAACAGTTAAAAAAAAATTACGTGTTCCTAGTTATTTTTTTAATAATGTTGTAAAATCGTTTTGTTCCACGACTTGCTTGTTTGTGTACTATGAAATTGACCTTCGATTTTTTGTTTCATTGGAAGTTTGAGAAAAGGACTTGCTTTGCCTGGAAACCAAACTTCAATCTCTAGTTAATGCACCTATACGCAGCCTGCTATGATTATTTTCCTGTGGTGTCTTCAGTAATGTACTACTTACATCCCAAAACTAGTGCCTACACGTACCACCGACCCGAAGAAGGGGGGTCATTTAAAAATAAATTGTTTTTTTTTTCAAAAATTATTATGCAATTTATAAATTAATACGTTATTTCATGAATTTTTAGTTTTGGTGGGGCATAAAGTTGAAGGGATCTTTGTATTGACAGCGACAATGGCCCGTCACGATGTGTCACCCGCTTTTGTATGGATATTATTTAAATGACAAGCAACGCGACACTCACAACTCGACGTGAAAGGCATATTTTCGACAATTGAATGGACGACTCTTCAAATCTCAACATGTAGCATCTCATTACCGCTGGGGTTGCAAAAATTAAATTAAAAAGTTTCCAAACCTATTTGTTTGCACTTGATAATATGGAGTTCGGGGGAGCTAAATATTGTTGCCAAGGGTCATGAACATCGATTATTGTACCTATTTAGTATTTATAGTGGGACTAAGAACATTAGGTAAAATGTATTTCTTATTGCTAGAAATACAAAAAAGGCGATACGATACTTGCGTATTTTCGAATAGACTACTTGTCTGTTATGAGGCTTAAAACTAAAATACATTATTATACCTGTATATTTACTAGCCTATAAGCCTAAGAACAGTCCTATTACTATGTATCTATTTCTACGTGTTCAGTAAAGTAACACTTATGGCTATGCATGTACACCTACATAGTTTCGTATTAGGTATAGTAGCTACTTAATTAGCATCAAGTGTTTAGGCCCAAAATTTAAATAAGTAACGCGATACCTAAAATTAATCCACGCATTTCAATTTGAAATAAACAGCCATATTCAATTGGTACACAACGCATCTTTGATCGTTTAAATTGAGAGCTGAGCGGCATTAGGCCGAGGCGCGTGCCGAGACATAATCAGGAGATCTCATAAATAAATAGTGAGCTTTATGTAGAAAAACAAAAGGGGGTTAAGTTATTAGGACGGAGCAGGGAGCGCGTGCCTGCGCGGGTGGCGTGCCCTGACACTTAATAAATTGCTTTCGGAGACAGATGATGCTCTAAAAGAATGTTGTTTTAGAATCTTCACATATTGCTCCTGAAGTAAACCCATCTGTCACATTTTAGACTTTAACACCTTAATAGCTTTCGAATGAAGACGTTTAGAATTGCATTCTAACGTTTTGGTATTTCACTCTTTTGGAAGTAAGAAGGTACCAATCATCATGATCTGTAAAGTCATGATATGATGATATTATCACCCGTATGTTTTGCAGTAAAGTAAAAATTAACTGCTCTTACACGTTACGTTAGTAAGAAGTGGATCCGATAAAAAGTAGCAGTGTATGGCATATGGTATCTTATTGTATCTTATGGTATATGGTATCTTTTCGAACTGATCGGTTTTGATTATGCAGTACTTATTTTTTAATAATCCTTATACACTACAGGGTGACTGGTAATTCGACCTATTCCTTGAAAGGGGCTATTCTAGGGCTTATTTGCAATGTTTTTGGCTCAGTCAACCAGGGGTCAAAACTCAATGGTTTTCGAGTTATTCAAGTTTTCCGTTTTTTTTGGAAATCCGCCACCTTGCGCCCCAGGAATGCCAATTACAAAAAAAGGACATACATTAGGATAATCAATTCTTGTTTTTCTTATAGCCAGTAAATGAGAAATTACTTTAAACAAAAACAAATTCCGAAAAATTGTTATCTCTTGGGAAATAAAAGGTCATAAATCACTAGTCAAAGATTTTTTTTCACTTTTTTTTGTCAATCAAAGTCGATTACTCAAAAAAATGTGTATGGAACTTCACGTAAAAATTACAGAAATAAATTGCTTAGTACATAACCTTTCTGAAAAAGTAAAAATGTTTACAAGGTTTGCTAAGAAATTGAAAATAATAACATTAATAACAGAGAAGGTAGCGTGTGGGCTTGAAGCGTACCTGACCCGAAATCGGTTTGTTTGTGTCACCCTTGTTATCTTAGCTTATTATTATTTGTTATCTTTTGAGGTTCTAGGTCAGGACAGGTTCGTATGTAACGATGTTATTAATAATTAATGAAAGTAATAATAATAAAGGGAATTATTCGGAAGTGTTCGTGATAATCGTGATAAACCGAGGCTTCGTTATCTGTACGCATCAAGTAAACAATCCGTAACTGTCAACTATCCCTTGGATTCGGACATCTTGTTGACTACTTTTATCAAATGGCGGCTTACCGATTTGACGAATACGCGGATATCCTGTATTGTTACGGATTTGCTGATGGTGACGCAGCTGCAGCACGAAGAGAATATCAAAGGCGGTTTCCAAATCGCGTGTTTGGTACAACCTATCGACGTGTTCGAGAAACTGGATCGGTTCAACGACGTCAAGCTGATGCTGGAAGACTTCCACGTCGTGATCCTGATCAAGAAGAAGAAATCATGGAATTGTTTCGGGCAGACGGCACTACTTCGACCAGAGCTGTGGCTAACCAGCTTGGTATGTATCAATGGAGGGTTTGGTTCACGCTGCACTCAGCACGGCTTCTGCAGATTTTTAATCAATGCTGATATCGAAGATCCGGAGTACCTGAAGAACATCAGCTTGACGTCGTGGAACCGACCCAGTTTCTCGAACACGTCGATAGGTTGTACCAAACACGCGATTTGGAAACCGCCTTTGATATTCTCTTCGTGCTGCAGCTGCGTCACCATCAGCAAATCCGTAACAATACAGGATATCCGCGTATTCGTCAAATCGGTAAGCCACCATTTGATAAAAGTAGTCAACAAGATGTCCGAATCCAAGGGATAGTTGACAGTTACGGATTGTTTACTTGATGCGTACAGATAACGAAGCCTCGGTTTATCACGATTATCACGAACACTTCCGAATAATTCCCTTTATTATTATTACTTTCATTAATTGTTAATAACATCGTTACATACGAACCTGTCCTGACCTAGAACCTCAAAAGATAACAAATAATAATAAGCTAAGATAACAAGGGTGACACAAACAAACCGATTTCGGGTCAGGTACGCTTCAAGCCCACACGCTACTTTCTCTGTTATTAATGTTATTATTTTCAATTTCTTAGCAAAACTTGTAAACATTTTTACCTTTTCAGAAAGGTTATGTACTAAGCAATTTATTTCTGTAATTTTTACGTGAAGTTCCATACACATTTTTTTGAGTAATCGACTTTGATTGACAAAAAAACGTGAGAAAAAATCTTTGACTAGTGATTTATGACCTTTTATTTCCCAAGAGATAACAATTTTTCGGAATTTGTTTGTGTTTAAAGTAATTTCTCATTTACTGGCTATAAGAAAAACAAGAATTGACTATCCTAATGCATGTACTTTTTTTGTAATTGGCATTCCTAGGGCGCAAGGTGGCGGATTTCCAAAAAAAACGGAAAACTTGAATAACTCGAAAACCATTGAGTTTTGACCCCTGGTTGACTGAGCCAAAAACATTGCAAATAAGCCCTAGAATAACCCCTTTCAAGGAATAGGTCGAATTACCAGTCACCCTGTATAGTTTAAAATAAAAATACAATCATATTAAATCAAAGAAGCTTCTGTGCATTTAGGCATTCATTACAGCAACATGCTTTTGACTTTTTGAACAAAGTTATTTGAACCGTATTTTTTTTAATTAGCCGATTTGCGTTTTAGAGAATATGATCTAATATAAAACAGTTTAATTAGTTACCTGGTTCTTACTCAAGGCAGTCAGAAGTACCACTACTTCAAGCTCTGAAAGTACTTTTGTAGGGGAGTTCATTTTCGATGAAAAATGCAAAACCGCCAAAGTAGTAAATACCTCTCAGCACCTCCAAATTGAAAGTAACAAAAACAAGGGCTGTTTCGTAATAAGAATGTTCAAAGACACATAAAATTATTCGTTAAACATTCAGAAAAATGTATTGTCAAAGGTAAAAATCAGGTAAATACTGCCAGAACACCGTGTTCAAAATACTAAAGGTATATTGGAACAAGTAACGCTAAATCTTCCTTCCACATGACCATTTGTTTGAATATGAATGAATTTTTGTTTTGAAGTTTTGCTTATTTATAAGGATTACAAAAAAATAAGTCCAGTTAAAAAAACCGGTCAGTTTAAAAATATACCATATCATACGCTGCTACTTTTATACCGAACCACTCTTTACTTCATTAAATGAAATACCTACACGTTACACTCGATTACCTACTTACTTAGTAAACTTACAAATAAAAACATTAGATATGTTATTTTTATGTAAGTAAGATACGTTTAGATATAGGCACTTATATGATGTAGGCAGGCACATATGTTATACGTAGGGTTGGCATGTTTCGAAATTAGCTAAGCCTTAATTGGTACACATCTAACGTTATTCGGCACTAACTGATCCCCATCAAACAGAGCAGTCGTACTTTTATAAGTGGCTATTTAAAACACAATGATATATTATAATAGCGTCGACAAGAGCCAACTGCTCCAGTTGTTCCCGGAATTTACGAGCGCCCGAACACGGCAAATACATTTGTTAATAGACACATTAGCCGGCAGTAAACGCTGCGCCTGCGCTGCTCCGTTTAATTGCCAACATTATTTCCCCGTTCTTGCCCAAAAGGTGTAAGCTGTATGTATGACTGTATGTATCTACGGCGTTTGTAACTTTCTAAAATGTGAGGGCATAGCTTTGTCGAAGCTTTTCTTATTTGTTACCCATTGCTGGATATCAGCTTTATGAATTAATTGTAGATACTATATGACTCATACTAATGATACATGTCCACGCTAACATCTAATGACTAGTGGTCGTACAATGGGAGTAAAACTTTAACAAAAGCTGACCTAATTGAGTTTGAAAAGCACTAAATCGTTATAGTTATTTGTTTTACTAGGGAGCAAAGTGATTGTTTAACTCTCGTGCAAATATTGAAACCCGAGCAAGCGAAAGATTCCAGAATTTGAACCACGAGCGCAGCAAGTGGTTCATAAAATGGAATCTTGAGCGATGCGAGGGTTTTAAGGCACGAGAGTTGAACAAGCTTTGCTGCCGAGTGAAACACAACATTTTTCACCACACTAAAGCGAGGAAACATGCGAAATAAAACTCAAACATAACAAATTAGAAGGTATTTATTTGCAAGTCCTCAACTTCCAAAAAATAAACAAATCAACAAATAATAAAACAATAACCTCAAATATTTATCTTTGCGTGACTTGTAATTTTAAAAGAAAAAAATATTCGGATGCGTTCTGAAATTTGCATAGTGAAAACACTTTCATTTTCCTATTGTTTTTATTTGTCGTATTTTTAGAACTTTTAATTAAAAGCCTTTTACAACAAAATGTGGTATTTAATTTGGATTTTAGCATATTGAATATAATATTATGAAAGGTTCATGTGTATGAATCTGTTTGACACTATTGAGTTTTCGAACGTACTGTCTAGTTCAAACGTCAAAAAGCTTATTGCACTCTCAGGCCGTATAAGTTATTGCTTTAGTTTATCCAGAAAATTAAAAAAAAAATACTTTAACCTCTAGAGATTAAAACACAGTTTTGCGCTCTGAAATTGAAGGACAAACAGCGTGTTTGTGAGCAGTGTGATATTCTAGATTTAGATATGGACGCTAATTTGCCATAAATATGGATGTTTTTTCAGCCTCCTTTGCCTAGTTGGTAGTGATAGTGACCGTAACCGTAACTACGAGTACGAAGCTGTAGGGTCTGGGGTCAAATCCCGGCGAGGGCATTATTTGTGCATTTATTTTTACTACTACTTGTTCCTTGGTCGTGGCGGTATATGTATTTAAGTATCTATATGTACCTTATCTATTATATGTATGTATCGTCACTTGCTATCCACATCACAAGCCTTATTATTGAGTTTACCGTGCGACTAGATTGATTTGTGTAAGATGTCCCAAGATATTTATTATTTTCTTGTATCAAGCTTCAAGTTTTGATAAAGCTTTGCTCTCACAGTCCGACCACTATGAGAGCCATAAGAGACAAAATTAAAAAGGGTTACTCGCACCCAAGATTATAGATTATTATGTTATCTTATTAGTTACTTCTACTTGGCATCTATCGTATACCTAATCATTTGCGTGACGGAGATAGAGTTACTCCAGCCATTTAGCGCCACGAAGAGACTTCACGTAGGTAGAGTTGGTGTCCCTAGGTATTCTGCCCGCTATTTTTCCACTTCACAATTCTGTGACTTGCTTCCGCTCCAGGAATGTATTTGGATAGAATATGATTGTCCGGTTTCCTTCGCCCCCGAACACGTACTTGGGGCTATCGACTAGACGTATAATAATATTCATGTTTTGTAAATGTGACTAAAATTTCACATTTTGTATCCAGTAATTATCGTAAAAATTTTGTCTATTTGTTTCCGCAATTTGTCTGGGCGTAGATACTTAGTAGTATTAAACTATATTGGATTTCTATGTATGCAATTCAATTTGCTAATTGTAGGTAGTCCATAGATAACCTCGGTTTGATCAATAGCTATTTACTTATTTGCATAATCTTACAAGATGTCAAACAAAACATTTCTTTATTTTTACACGACCTCTAAAAAAAAGGAGTTATTTGTTTTGAGGGTTCATGTTCCTTCGTGTCCCTAGAAATACATGATGCTTCAAACGATTGTGTTGTATTTATGAGGTATTTTAGAATGCTATCGAACGGTAGGATAAGGATTCTAAACATTAGATACGTCATATACAATTATATGACGTAATGTTGAAAACAAAATGAATGGCTTGGAACAACGATTAACTTATATGTTTGTAAACACAGTCGTGTTTTTTTTTAATTTAGGTGCTATCGGTAGATTTAGTTATTTCCATTTTTCTGGTTTTCTCCATGGCAATACGAATGATATTTTCATTGTGTTGTTGTCAGGATATTGATTCCTCGTTGCCAAATATGGCATGTCATACAAGCTCATACATCCTTAGACAAGGATAATACTTTCGTGATTTGAATACAAACGGCATGATGAGTAAGATTGCCGCGTCATTAAATGAAACCGCGTCCTTTAACCTCGATTACCAAGCAGGAACAATGGCAGCAACGAGTGTCAAGTCAACAAACAGCAGTCCCGTCCCGATTAATTTGCAAACTTTCTATTGGCAAGGTTTTGAAAAGAGTAAATGGAATGAAAAGTAATATAAACAATAGTTGTGCAATTAGCATAATGGCAACGTGGGTTGGTATTGTTTTAGTGCATTGTGCGATGCGTATGCGTTAACGAGCATCAAGTGGCGCGTGCGCCGGGACGCCCCTTTGTTCCCGGATCTCCGCTCCATGTCACCATTATTTTGTCCAACATAATGCGTAGTCACGATATTATCTTAATATTCATTTCATTCATTAGTGTGTCTAGTACTTAGTTCAAAACCCAATTAAAGAGCAGATATGTCATCCATGTCACTAAGATCATATCGCCGCTCGTGCTCCGCCCACCAACGAAAATACGATTTAGGATTAGGAATAGCTCTGTTAAAATTTGCCAGCCATAAAATTGTATGGCTACCAATAATTATCAAAGCTATTTCATTTATTATTGCAAAGCTTTATTTCATAGAGAATTAAAAGCAATGCATGTATATATAATTCCTGTCTCAATGAAATCTTGCAACTTGATTGTTGAGCAGATATTCTCAACCATTTGAGAGACACAAGCGTTTATGCATGAGGTAAAATTACGTAAAAAAATCCTCTAAATTAACCATTTGATAGAGTTTATGTCAATCTTAATGTCTATTAAACCAGATTGAGAATACACGTAGAATACACGCATAATAGCTTTCGGATATTTGGCACCTGCTGAGTATACCTAAGTAGATAATGCACCAGTTAAACTCACCTTCAATTTGAAATTCTAACTCCAATTAAATCAAATATCAACGGATGGTCGCGGATTGTATTAAAAATAGTAAGTAATTCAATACATTTGAAAATTTTCAAATGGCTTTTTATTGAAATCTCTACATTATACCAAGCTTATTCAGGAATGTTGTCTCTTTGTGTTGATTTCAAGTAGCTCAATAAAACTGATCAGCCATGAAAAAGGCTAATACGCTTGTAGCTTGCGATCAGCGATTGTTGACGTCGCAATGTCTGCTGAGCTCAATAAGTGCAGGCACGGTAGATTGCACTCGATTGAGAGCGAGATAACAATGTTGCAATGAATTTTGTCCATTCAGTCTTCAGTTTTACAAAGAGAGGTTTAACTGGATGAGAATGGTATTGGAGAGGCTAGCGCCTGGACCACCGGCGGAGGCGGTACTTTGCCGCGCGCCGGACCGTGCGGGCTGCCGATGCCGGCTCGCTGCCTCTCAAACGTTCTCACTAGGTAGCGCCTTCTGTGCCAATGTTGCAACGAGAACTGTTGAAATAAAAACTGTAGGTAAACTAATATTGTATCCTTACCTATCTATTTATTAATTGGTTAGTTCAAGCTCGGTTCTCATCTGAGGGCCACCGAAATGAAATATTTAAACACAATTAAATATTATGTAGGATATTGCGCTTGAATAATTTATAGGAAAAAAAACGTCGTTATTACCTAATAAAGCTTTTAGAACAACTTTGATATGAAACCTAATTGCCTTAAATTGGCTTAGAAAGTCAGCTTGACCTACAAAATATCAATAGTTTCATGCATGATATTAACAATTAAATCAGATCTGCTAGCGTATTAGAACGTTACAATGATTATAATGCTACGAGCAAAGGTAGCAAGGCAGCCGTATTGTCAAGCGCCCATTCATGCCACTGCTATTGAATACCAATCAATACTCGTCTGAGCATCTCTTATTCACGCATACTTTAACATGCAACAAACAGCACTGCAACTCGCGCATCGCACCTCGCTGGCCTACTCACTTTTTCATTCAAAACACAACTTTAAAAACTGGGGCATTGGATATGAATTGTATTTCTGATTCTGGCATTTCACAGGCGGCATATCATAACACACTTATCTAATGTTATTCTTACTTAATCTTTTGTACACGTTCAGCTTTTTTTTAGTAGCTTTTATTGTAATGTTTGTATGTCTATGTTTAGTAATTCGATAAAAGAAAATCCATCTCCGAATAGTCACAAAGAGCTCTTTCAGAATGTAATCGAGATCTAAGAAGAAAAAAAAAGTATCCTTTATTCACATTAATCTCATTTCTTTTTGTATCTTTCATAGTCTTCCTAATTTAAACAAGTTTCTTGAAAACGCAAAATTATGTTTATGCGTAAATCATAACATCTGATAGCTAATATGTACGTACTTATAGTAGTTACAGAATATTATTAAATTATAATGATGTAAAATTAAATAACATGTGAAAGCTCAAATGCATACAAAAATTGTCTAGTTTACGGTTTAAAAGCTGTATAATTTACAGGGAAATGAATTTAATTTCACAGAAATCCACTAGTATAACAAGAAAATCGCTAAAACGTCATAAGCATAAGCACTATTAAACCTTTGCAAAACTCTAGCTAAAATGAAGTATTCATTATAGAGATATTACGCGAATGAATATTAAAAAGAACTCAACAACTCACGTTATTACATACCTATGTTCTAAGTAAGTAATCATTTAAATGGTTGTTATACAGTATTCATCATCATCATCATCATCATCATCAGCCTATGATAGTCCACTGCAGGACGTAGGCCTCTCCTATTAACTATACGTATGTACGTATTAGGAGGTATATGCCCATAATCGCCACGCTGGGCAAGCGGATTGGCGATCGCAGTAATGTGTCCACTACGATGACGCTGCTGCCCATCATCAATATTTTATCAAATAATGGTAAGTGACACTTCAATCCCTTAGTCGACTCTTACGACACCCGCAGGAGGAGTTGGGGTGGGATACAGTATTAAAGAACAAAAATAATAATTAGCTTTCGAAAAATAGGATTTTTTTATGTATTTGCAAGAGGGAAGCTGATGATTCGGACATCTACACTATCTACAGCGTTTTGATAGTTTCATGACCCAACCCGGACGCGTGGTGACGGCAGTCAAGTAAGAATACATTTGTCACTAACCCAAGTCTAGACGTGGGTGTAATTTATTTATGTTATGGTTATGGCCTACACGTCGAAGAAAATTCGGCATTCTAACTTTAACTAAATGGCCTGAATGGCTTCGAGAAAAAGATGGTACGGCCCGGCCGTGCCTCTGTTTTGCTCGACTTGGGGGACTCTGCTGTCTGCTGTGCCCCCAGACTGGAAACTATCTATACTCCATCGATAACAGCAAAGCTTTTAAACATAAGAATATTCTCAATACCCTTTTGTGAAACTTATATTTATAAGACGTGTTTGCAAACAAATAACGAAAAAAAACTTAGTGACATATTCGATTTGTGTATCACTAGTGACACATAGAATTAAATTCATGGCATAAGCATATACTGAATACATGTATAACCTGTCTAACTAAGTGCCAAATGTTTGTGCACACAAACGTATACCTACCTTTATCGGGAACGGGACCCCGATTTACTTTAAAATACCTTTTTATTATACAGGGTGCTCGCGTGGAAACCGAAAGATTTTAATGCTGGATTCCTGACCATATTTAGAGTCTTTAATGTTTATAAAATTTCCTGGATTCGGCTTGGTTTCAGAGATAATCACCCTTTTTTCGAAATAAGTTTTTCGACGTAACTCGTCATTTAACTTCTTTTTGACTACAATGCTACCACAATGTGTTCTGGTATTACCACACCTTTTGTCTGACAATCAAAATATACGAATATACTTGACGAAATAACCTGTACCTAAAAAAAAACAATTGAAATAAATAATTTAAACAAATTGTTGTTATGATAAAAAGTACTGGAAATGTTAAAAAGTATTCAAAAAGACAAAAAAAAAGAAAAAAACAATTTTTTTGGTGGAATTGACATTATGTCTCATTATATTTTTTGTTTATTTTGATGTCTAGAATACATAGTTTAAATCTTTCGCAATGCTCGCGAGCACCCTGTATTGTATTGTATTTAACATAGGTACCTACACTGTATTTTTTAAACTATGAATTACATACATAGTGTAGACTGCAATTTATGTCACATAAGGAAACTCCATGCCTTTTATATTTTGTTATATTTTATAAGTATTTTGTGTATCTGACTGTTTCTTTCTAAATAAAATAAATAAGTAAGATTACAAAGTTATACGTCGTTCTTTGACGATTTTATTACGACCATAGAACCCTTAACACATTTGTTTCAACTTCAATTTCATTCAAAAATACTATTTACATTTGTGGGCAATATAAAACGTGACGATCCGCGCGAGGGCTCCTTCGCTGCGCCGGCGCCGCCTCCTCACGTCCGCGGGAGATGGAGCAGCTTCTGTTATTTGCCAGCAGACCCACCAAATTACCCCTAATAACAATCCACGGTAAATTACTTCGTTTTCTACTTTCGTTTCACAATCATCCATTTATTATTGCTGGAATTTGTTCTTGCGCATATCGAGACGAGTTACGGATATTTTTTATCGCATTGGTAGTTACAGAGTGAGGGTTTTCTGAAATGACGTTCACCAGGGCGGCAGCACTAAGGCGTCAGGTCCAAAAACTTGTCTGAATTCTCAGAGCGCCTATAGTTTCGTGTTTTAATGTTTTGTATGAGTTAATAAAATTATATAAAAAAATAAAAGTACCTTCTAGTTAGTTTTTCTTTGGAGCTAGATAATTGTCTTTCTTAGCGAGACCTTATAGCATACGTTTTCGAGAAAACCCTCGTTGGGAGAGGGCGACAGCGGCCCTACCGCGAAAAACGAAATTCGTAAATCTCGAGGATTTGTCTCTTTCACCCTAATTACACCTTTGATTGAGTGATAGAGAAAAATCCTCGAAATTTACGAATTTCGATTTTCGCGGTAGTAGGCCAGAGCGCAAACTCGTAGGTAGTACCTATGATCTCACGTAACAGGGTCCATATTGGCACTTATACAATTTTTTCTTCTAATTTTTTTACTAATACCGTTTTTTACTCATACTAATCATCATTACTCCGAAAATTTTATCTCATACTTTTTTTCTTACTAAAAATTATACTTCTACCTACAATGTCCATAAACATTTTTATTTCGAAATTTTATCCTCCTAAAGTCGTCAAGTAGATTAATCTATACCCATAAAGTTATTTGAAATAAATTGTTTATTTCTAAACATTTTCCCATTAGGTTCACCCTGTTGTGGTATAATTCTTTTATCAATAATTCTATATGACATAAACTATGTACTTAATCATAATGGGCTGTGTGCAGAAATAAACGGTTGTAGCATACTCAACTTTAGCATATTTCGTGGTGGCAGATTTCGAGTTGTTCGAATATTATTCGAGCATAATTTCGATGCTCTTATTTATGATGAGGCATAATCTGGATGTGCATAAAAAGTATCGGCATAGTTTGTTTTAGCATAACAGAAAAGGAATAATTACAACCTCTCAATATAATCAAGGTAGTAGTAATATTCTGTATGTTATTTAATGTGTTACTGAGCCGAGTACTTTCTAGGTTGCTAAAAAAAACCTAACCTATCCGAGTCGGATCTGCCCCGGAAGGTTTTGTTCGCTCGCTTCGCTCGCTCACTGCAGAAATTTTCAACCTTACAACAAATATGCCCAAAAAAATATGCAAATCTAATTTCTGTCTTATAACACTCGGCGTAAATAATGATATGCCAAGATAGTTTCGGACAAAATAATGTTCGAAATATTGTTATTTAAGCCAAGTGATGTTTCTGCCTCATCAAGATTATGCCAAAATAGATTATGCCAAGTCTGTTATGGTTATGGATCTAAGTAAGCGTTTCGGACAAAAAAGTTATGCCAGATAGAGGGAACCCGTTTAGTACAGTACTCTGCCACAACCTGATTTGTGCAGGTAGCTAGTGTTTACAGTAGGTAATAGTACGATTTATATTTAATTAAACAATAATAATTCATAAATAAAACCAGTACCTATAGATAAAAATAAATATAACATTAGAGTATAGGTATAGCATAAAATAAGTATAGTGAAAAATTTTATAAACATTAAAGTTAGTACTAAAAATATATATGAAAAACGACATTATGAACATAAATAATTCTAAGTGATGATAATTATGAACAAAGATTACTTCTAAATACCGATCATTATGATGTTAAATTGTATAAGAAACATTTTCGGAGTTCCAATAATATAAGTTGCAATTTTATAAATACTTTGGCGCACCCCACATAACACCTTGCCTACTATCTACCGCAAACTTCAAAATTCGCAAGTTTCAAGGATTTGTCTCTGTCACTCCAACGACGGCTTATTGAGTTCGAGAAAAATCCTCGAAATTTGCGGATGTCGGAGTTCACGGTAGACCCACTTGTTGTTGATTGTTGTAGTTCATTCTTGGTTAGCTGTGCCTGCGACGATCGATAAGCGTTCAGAATAACACAGGACTTATGACATATGATATGAGTCTCGTCGAAAAAAAAAGGATAACGGCAATTATAGAAATGGATCGTTATTTGTGCCGGAAATAGATTTTTAACCGAGTTTTTATTATGAACACATGACGTAAACGAGTTGAAGGGATAATGAAAGATCGTTTAACCCTGTTTGTGCGCGGAACGGCCTGCCGCGCCTCACTCCACCGCTTAATGTAATGTAACTAATTGAATTGAAAATGTATAAAAAAAGAGTAAAAGTTTAAAAACTTGCATTATTCCACAATCACGCACTTTTAGAACACAATCTTGGTTTTATTACCAACTTAAAGCCCTAAACCTTGAGTTCGCATGCATTTTAAGTTAAAATTATTGATATTTGTTAAATTACGATCTACGAACGTGTTTTACGATATGTGTCAAAGACGTCAAATGCTATGAAAAGTTAGCCATTTATATTTACATTTTTTATAAATTCTACTGACAAATGGTAGGTGTAGGTAGTGTGACCCATTTTTACCCATACAAAATAGTAGACGTGGAGAAATGGACATTTATGCTTGTTACACTCTGCTTTTCACTTCGGTTGCGGGGAAAATAATTATATTTTTCACGGCGATTTACATCACGAATTGCCAACTAACTTTTTAATTTTCATCATATTTTATGATCAGAGTTTCAGTCGCATCGTTTTCTGCCAAGTCAAATAACTGAGGTAGTATAGACTATACTACCTAAGTTGCACTTACTGTTAAAATTTGGGATCGAACATGATAAAACGATATATACCGGACACTCCTCGCTCAGCCCTCTCATACACTTGCTGCGCACTATATCATCGCATCGGTCACGCGCGCCTCGCTCCAATTTTATCCCTTCATAAATGGCGCAACGACAGGAAGGGTTGGATTTTAATTACGATATTTTTCTATTATTTCCTCCGCTGTCTTAGTTTTGGAGCAAGGGTCATGAGATGCAATAAATTCCATTTTTTATGAGGTCACGGTTACCCCTCTTGATAACGTTTATCGCACATCTGGTGGAAATGAGAAGACTATTGTTGTTTATGCTTTATTAGATATTTTCGATATTGATTAGATCGATGAAAAGTTATACTGAGTAATGACGGACGGTACACAATTTTTTTTTTATTTTAGACCGGTTATCTCCGAAAATATTGACTTGGAAAAAAATCTACTGAGACCCTTATTGTTTTTAAAAGACCTATTTAACGATACCTCCCAGTGTAGAATTTTAGTAAATTAAAAAAAATATTTTTTCTTTATGTGTAGGGAAGGTACCCGAAAAAAACATTTCATCATTCAATATGTTAGTCTACCACCTATGTATACTACCTACTATACCTATACAAAATTGCAAATTTCTAGTACTAACGGTCACTGAGCTATACTGCGGACAGACAGACGGACAATAGCGAATCTACACGGTGCTCGCGAGCATTGCGAAAGATTTTAACTGTGCATTCTAGGCATCAAAATAAACATAAAATATTATGAGACCAAAAGTCAATTCCACCAAAAAAAAAATTTTTTTTTTCTTTTTTTTACTCTTTTTGAATACTTCTTAACATTTCCAGTACTTTTTATCATAACAACAATTTGTTTAAATTTTTTATTTCAATTGTTTTTTTAGATACAGGTTATTTCGTCAAGTCTATTCGTATTTTTTGATTGTCAGGCAAAAGGTGTGGTAATATTAGAACACATTGTGGTGGCATTGTAATCATAAAGAAGTTAAATGACGAGTTACGTCGAAAAACTTATTTCGAAAAAAGGTTGATTATCTCTGAAACCAAGCCGAATCCAGGAAATTTTATAAACATTAAAGACTCTAAATGTGGTCAGGAATCCAGCATTAAATCTTTCGGAATGCTCACGAGCACCGTGTATAAGGGTTTCTAGTTTTCTACGGAACCCTAAAAATTTCACTTAGATCTGCGATAATAAGTACCTACTACAAGTTATCTTTATCTCTTAACATTCAATTTATGTGTTTAATATTTAAACCAAGTGCACAGGAAATGTACGTTAGTAGATACATAATAAGTACTTACTGTTTGTACATACATATAATTATTACGAAGCTTTTCTTCGTGTCAAAATAGAAAATTGTTCACGTAAATGCTTAATGGTGATTATAAGTATGAAAATGTTTATCTGTCAAAATCAGTTACCAACTATGTCACGGTACTGACGAGGTGACATGATGGATGCCACCCGAGAACACGACACGGTGTCGTGCTCTGTCGTGCGCGAAACACGCATGCGCGCCCGATTGCGCGCGAGCACCGCGAACACTATCACTCTCTATATCGATCACCTTTGACAATCTACGCACCATAAAAAATACTTTGGAAGGGTTAAATTGTAACTGTCACATAGATTTATTATTTTATTTGAACCTTTTGTACAAGTCAACTACAGGAGGTGCTGGATTAGTTTCAGTATTTCAAATCAGCGAAGTGGAATGTTACTGGTTTCATTATATTCCTGTTTTTCTTTCAAACAAGAATAGATTTATTTGAGTTTATGTACTTTATGTAACCATCGTCAAGGTATTTTTCAATTTCAAAGACTAAAACATCGATGGTATAGTATGGATAGATGGTCTAAGGCAGATAAAATTATCAGTCTACTAGTACATACGCAATGTACATAAACGGGATAATTTGTATTCCGATAGCCGTAAAAGTATATTTCCTAACTTAAGTACAAGCGACCCAAAATAATATTTTAAAAATACCTATATGCAACTTTTTATCAATCGCTGTACGGTTGTAACGGTTGTAATGTTCAGTAACATATATTTTTTTAATTAACATTGGTTACTGGAGTTTCCGGTTAGTTTTATCATAACATAGTTAGAATATGAAACACATGGTTTTATGTTAGTTTCAGACTCAACATCAAATGCCGGGTATTATGCAAACACTGCTCGATGGATCGAAAGGATTGTCGCCGTCGCGTATGAATAATTATAATTCGTTTGTCGCGGATTTGTGTACTTAAGCGATTAAAGTTATTTGAATACGGCTTTATTCGTATAGGTACAGGAGTGGGAGCTCTATACGCAAATACAGATGTTCACACTTAGGGATCACGCACAAATCACGCATATTGATCGCGAGATTAAAATAAAAGGGCGCGAATCCTTTTAAGAGTTGAGATTTCAGATGTTTCTGTAACTTTACAACGGTAAAATGTTCCTGACCCTAAATATAACGTTAGCTTAATAATTGATATCGATACCATGTCGCCATGATGCCCCGTGATCAATCACGCGCCACGTGTTTGTAAATCGGACGTTTTTTTATCTAAAAAACGCTTTTTGGCCAAAAAAGCTCCAAGTTTTAACAAAAGAACATCGCGATAAAAATAGGTACACAGTGGATAAACAAATATTGGAGCGGGGGCGTAGCGGAGCATGAAACTGGAGGACAAAGGTATTAGGCAGGATTAGGACGGGCATTAATGTTATTTGATTACTTAGACACATATCGGAGATGGGAATGTATGGATCTCACAAAGAAGAGATCCTTTTCAACTAAGAGGATTTAAGTGTGGCCAAGAACGTTGCTTGTAAATAAATATTACCTAAAAAAGTCTTAGCAAGTAAAGTTTTTTCTAATGCGGTGCAAAAATGAGGTAGCGCTATACTTAGTAAACACACTTTTCACATATTCTTTATTTTCACAGCTAGGATTATTCCACATACACTTATTGCTACTTTACTATAAAAATCATTCAATAACTCTATTTGTAGTACAGATGGTGTACTTTTTAGGCTCTAGTGCGAGAAGTGGGTCAATTTACGTCAAGTCCAAAACTTCGGAGGGCCGTCTGTACTAAAAAAACGTCGTACGAGACACGTGCAAAAACGAAATTCGTAACTCGTGTCGATTTAAAACATCGCCACTCGTTTCGAATTTCATGTTTTTCGCACTTGTGTCGTAATGTACATGTAATAGTTAGGGTTGGTATTTTGGTGGCATTGGATTAAACTGGAAGCAGTGCAGACGATTTTATTTTTATTTGATTAAGTGATTAACTTACAAAATAATAATGTCATATGTATAGTATAGTATTCCATTCAAGCTGGATTTATAAGGAGTGGTCCGGTGAAAAAGTAGTTAGCAGTGTATAATATGGTATCTTTTTCGAACTGACCGGTTTTTATTATGCTGTACTTATTTTTTAATTATCTTTTTACTTAATACTTTAAAATATAAATACAATCAAATTAAATCTAACTAGCTTGTGTGAGTTTAGGCGTTCATTACAACAACATACTTTTGACTTTTAGTATTTGCCCATTTTTTACAGCAGTATTAGATCTATACAACATTTTTTTATCAACTCATTGGCGTTTTAGGGAATATAATCTAATATAAAACACTTGCATTAGTTAACTGGTGCCTACTCAAAGCAGTCATAAGTACCACTACTTAGAGCTCTACTCGTAAAGTTATTTTTGTAGGGGAGTTAATTTTCTGTCAAAATCATCAAACTGCCAAAGTAGGAAATAGCTCTCAGACCCCATGAATTTCTAGTAGGAAAAACAATTTTTGATTCGTTTTAAGACTGTTCAAAAATTACTCGTTAATCATTCAGAAAAATGTATTGCTAAAGGTAAAATCAGGTAAATACTGCCTGTGTTCAAAATACTAAAGGTACATTGGGACTTGGGACAAAAGTAACGCTAAACCTTCCACGTGATCATTTGATTGAATATGAATAGATTTTTGTTTCAAAGTTATGTTTATAACTATAAAAAAAATAAGTCTTGTTTAATAAAATATTTTAAAATAAAAATAAAACCGCCTTCAAAAATTCGCCCGAACTAAAAATTAAAAAAATATTTTAGTTCCTACTTCTTAGGATTTCCTACCCAAACCTTTAAACCTTTTACCTTATTCATTGAAATAAAATATTATGGCTAGGTACCCTACAGATTAGAAGTCGGTGCCAAGCCAAAATAACGGTAACGTAAAATTTTGGATTTGGTATTTTGTATCCTACTTGTATCAAAGTGAGAACACTAATTTTTTTGCAGGTAAATGCTTTATTTGTAGTAATACTTTTACAAAAAGAAAATATAAAAAAAAACCCAATAGGTTTTTTTATCAATAAATATCTTAATTCCTGAATTTCTCAAAAAAAAAATTTTCAAAAATTCATAACTCGAAAACTATAAAAAATCGGCTAACATACATGGGGTATATTCTGATAGCCCATGACGTAGGGAACCTAAAAAAAAATTTTTGACGTCAAGGATTGGACCACCCTGTATAGTTATGTACCAGGCAACTTCTATTAATGTCCCAAGTAACCTGTCCAATTTAACGCATAATATATAATATATCAAAAAGAAGGCTATGAGATATACAATTGTATATAATTGCGCTACGCGACGCGCCACGCTCACGCTACTACGGCCCTCGTATGTACGAGTAGACGCTCGCTACGGCACGCCTGCGCGGGACGCGTGGCGTGGCAAGCCGATCGATATAGCCCTTCTACGCCACGCATCCTATACTAGTCTAAAAACTTGCTTGTCTAGTAAAAGTAGTATGTACTTACATTAAAATTAAAGTCAAAGTCAAGTCAAGTCAAACTATTCTTTATTCAAGTAAGCTTATTAATAAGCATTTTTTTCGAATCGTTTGACATTATCAAGAGAGAGAAAAAGAAATCTACTAAAAAATCTACTACTGGTTCAAAGTAGTTCAAACCCTACACCGTTCCTGAGAAGAACCAGTATGAAACTCAGGTGGACTTATTTTTTCAAAACAGTATAATAATACATATAAAATAAAATGCATTAAAGAATTTATTACACAAAAAAATTATAGACATTTTTATAAAAATGATAAATAAATAAAGGATCATAATAATAAACAAAAATAATTATTATTGTACAAGTACACAATATTATTGAGCATCTATATCTATACTACTAGAGATGTAAAGGTTCTCTAGTTGTCAGAATAAAGAGAAATTAAGATTTAGAGATGTAAAAGGTCTCTAATCGTCATGATTTGAACAATAATAATAAAATAGAAAATTAACAATTTAGTGACAATCACAAAGCAACTATTATTATTATATAAAAGACAACAGTCAATACCTATTTAAACATGACATCATCACATCACAGTAAAATAAACTCAAACATTAAATTAAACAAGAGATGTATAGTCTGTTAAGCTCAGCATCGGCTGTTAAGCTTAAGTCTTATAAACTAAGTCTACAAAATACATAACTAATATGTCTGTAATATTCAAGAATTATAAGGGCAGTTCCCATGCCTCTAAAGGTACTTTATTGAAAAAGGTAACACAGTTTCCAACAAACGACTTTTTGTCTTTCTGTAGACGAAACTTGGTAACCAATAACTTAATTATGCTTGTTCCGTGTATTGCGGCTGTGGATCTCAGAAAGCTTCTTAAAGGACCTAATATTCAGTCAAAGGACCCACATCCAGTATGTGTTGTGAAGCTACTGTGAGAATATCTATTTCCTTAACTAAATATTTATTAACCTCATATTTATATCATAAGGCCGCCGGAAGATCGTTGAAATTAGATTGAAATCACTTTTAAGAGCCCGGTATAGTTTTGAAAGATGAACGCATATAAATTGTAATTGTTAAGATATTATGAAATAAACTATTGGTATAACAATTTTTTTTATTAACTATTCAAAAACACGATTATAAGAAACCTTGTTTTGCGAGGACGTCGATTCATATTATATTCATATTCTTGCAATACTGTATCTAGATTTTACAATATAAATATTAATGCCATTTAACTAATTTTATAATTACAGATTTATTAGACATGAGATGAAGTTTATTTTTGTATTATTATTTTTATACTTTATAGTTCAATATAATCATAAAGGAAAATTATGGAGACGTATATTTTTATTTCAAAATTGCTGAACCCTATTTCTAAAATTAGGTATTTAAATAACTCTAAATTATTTTACTATTTTAATTTTCCATATTTGCTGTGACTTATTTTTAACTATCCAAAAACACGATTATAAGAAACCTTGTTTTGCGAGGACGTCGATTTATATTATATTCATATTCATTCATGCAATACTGTATCTAGATTTTTCAATATAAATATTAATGCCATTTAACTAATTTTATAATTACAGATTTATTAGACATGAAATGAAGTTTATTTTGTATTATTATTTTTATACTTTATAGTTCAATATAATCATAAAGGAAAATGATGGTGACGTATATTTTTATTTAAAATTGCTGAACCCTATTTCTAAAATTAGGTATTTAAATAATTCTAAATTATTATAATTTTCCATAATTGCTGTGACTTTTTTTTGAACAATGTATTTTAATTAGGAATAATATTTATTAAATGATATATCACTTTAGGCCCCGTGTCGCTAGTTAATTATTAAAGGCCAAACACTCCAAATAGTTCTAATAGTTATTTATTATACAAGGGGGCAAAGTTGTTGTTTAACTGTCGTGCCAATATTGAGACCTGAGCTAGCGAAAGATTCCAAAATTGAGCCACGAGCGTAGCGAGTGGTTCAAAAACTGGAATCTTGAGCATTGCGAAGGTCTCAAGGCACGAGAGTTGAACAAACTTTGCCGCCAAGTGTAATACAACTTTTTTCCCCTCACTATCGCGAGGAAATATGATTACAAATCTCATCCAAATGTAAATTAACTTAAAGAAACTATTTAAAACTCAATGTCGAAACGTATCGTAGAATAGAGTTACTATGTAACTTAAATATTGCCAATGGCTTACAAAGTCACATGAGAATCGACCAATTTAACATGTGAGCTCCGATTGCGCATGTTTACTACGGTCATACAGATCCACTTATACTAGGCAGTAGGGGGCTATAGGAATTAGAGAAATGTCAAATTACTTTATTCACAAGAGTGTAAAAAGCGTTTTTACCCGCTCGTATTAAAGAATAAACGAGCGCTTTACGAGCTAGTGAGGGGAAAATGTTATTTACTCCTCGGTAATTTTTTCGCCATTGACAAGTTATGTATTTGTTTTTTGTAATTTTATGGGTTTATTTTTTTGTTTTTTTGGCTTTAGGATATCCAAAAGGATTTTTAAGATAAATTAATGAAATAATGTAAATTACTTCTTCAAATTGAAGTAATTAATAACAGTAATTTTGTAATTTTGTATAAAATTGAATGATATTTATTACATTTAACGTTTGAAATAGCTTAATTTGCCGTTATAATTTCAAACACCCCTTAAAAATTAGAAAAAGCCACAAAAAATACAAAAATAATTAAAAAGACATGACTATTTCTAAGTAACTTGTGGGGCATTCAATTCTTAGTTGTTTATAGAGTTCGAAAAACGTATTACTGTTCATGAGTCATGTTGTTCATGAGTTGTGTCGCCTAAATCTAATTAATGTGTTTTTGTTTTTATTTCTATACATATTTTATTTTGTATACAATTTTTTTTTATTGTATAATTTTAGTTTCATGACGCATTGGCGTTCTGCTGTAATGTCATGTTAACTTTTGTTTTAATAAATAAATAAAGTAATAAATAAAGTAATGTTTCCCCCTGTATACAAGTTCAACTGAACACTGTTTATTATTCTAGATCTACGAAATTAATATAATTAACAATTAAATTCATCAAATGTATTAGACGTATGACCTAAGCACCAATTTACTGTTTTATGCGTTTTGTTCGACATTTAATTAGTATTTCACGCTTACTAACAATAATTGTTTCACCATCACAATACTTCTCGGTACTAGTTAAGTTGGCGAGTAACCGCGGTTTACATTTCGGATTAAGTTGTATTCACACGTACCATACAATAATAAAAAAGGATGTTTAACTAAATCGGTGAAATATGGAGCGATAAGGCACTGACATTAATCATCAAACGCGCGTGAAATCAAATTACCGTTTACCAGCCCCGGTGCAGGGAAAGGGTTGCCTCTAGGCGCGACCAATGCAACCCTTACAATGTTTATATCCTTCTCTTTTACACAAATACGACTATTCCCGTGTTGAAACAAGACAGCAACTTCCGATTTTATGAACGTTCACCGCAAATCAAGAATTGTGCAAATCGAAAATGCAAACAAATTGAGTCACGGAATTGGTTTTGTGTAGGCGATAAAACAAGTTATTATTTCTAATGAAAATGTCACGCCGATATTCCCTCGGTTTCGAAAATCAATATGATTGCGATTTTCCCAGGGGAACAGAAAATATTACTATTTAGGTGGTAACGAGAATGTTTCAAGTTTTTGTACCCATACCTATACTTATTTTTATAAAGTCGGGATTCATATTTAGGAAATGAGATTCCTCGGGGCCATTCTAAATATTTTAATCTCTTATGGATTGACGGCTTAATAGCATGCGTTTTGAGAGCACAAAAGTATTCTGAAAACGGTGCATTCCCGTCAAACATTAATCCCGCGATTGACTTTTGTATAGGGCTCGGTTTTTAATTAGGGCGAATGGTCCACTACTATAGTATAGTGGAGGCGGACGTGCCCGGACAATACTGGTGATTGACACAAATTACCTCTAATCGATATTACGCACACACGGTCAAATTTGTAAATTCTAGCCTATTGTTGGCGCATCTGCAATTATACTTTTAAGCTGCTTCTAAAACATATTCTAGTAGATTGATTCAGTTCGAAAACTTTAAAGAACTATAGCCGTAAGCCGTACCATGAGTTGGAATGTAAAGGTTACGTTAGGTTTTACTCAATATGTGAAGCATTAATTATATCGCGCTTGCACTGATATATTGGATATTGGAGCGCGCGCGTTTGACTGCTTGGCAACTGATGGTAGCGTTACTGGCCCTACAAAGACCGGCGTGAAAGGGTTAACAGTTGAAATGTTTTGCTCGCTTTAAAATTAAATTTAATTGTATTTTAATCCCAGCGATAAACGTCAATCAAGACTCTGCGATACATGTATCAGTAGAGCTGAAAGCCCGTTGCGCCCCCGACGCCATTCAAAACGGAATCTAGCAAGGGGTGAAATTAAAATGTCAAAATAGTAGCGAAGTAGCGCGAGGTATTTGTCTCCGGCATTATCAGAGGGCATTGTGCGTCGCTGCCTCCATTCTATTACGAAAAACGATACCGTTTAAGCCGTTCTTTCAACTTTTGAACATGGAAAAAACGGCGAGTTACCTGCATCTTTATATTGTGTTTTATTTGATTTTTAACAAAGAGGTATAAATTTATCTTGTAGGGTTTGTAATGTGTAACTTCCTGTTCAACGATAAAACCTTCTCACGTGTTTTTGCTCATTATTTTATAATCTACTGCTTTATTCTGGATTTACCTATTCCTGTACGTTTCTTTAACTTAAGCTAACGAAAAGTGAGACATACAGTCGCCATCAGATATATGGTAGCGGTCGAGGTCCCCAAATAAATCGGAGCAACGTAAAATTTCAATAAATTCGTTACGTGAGAAAATGGCAATGATTTGGGAGCGTGTAATTGGTCATAAATTTAGGAGCAGTCACTTTTCAATAAATTCGTAACGTACAAGTAGGTAAAGATATCGGAACGAACATGACTCAAAGATATCGAAGCAGCCAGGATGATCATAAAGATCGAAACATTTATAGGAAATACACCTTAAGTCTGCGTCACATAGTTTATTTTAATTTGTTACTATGTTGTCATTACTACTACTTTAAGTTGTCAATGTCAATGATTTTGACGGCACTGTTGTGGGTGAGTAGGTAAATGAGTTTCCTAGATAAAAGAGAAGTTTTCAAGCATCATTATCGAAAAATGCATAAATTCAATTTTGATTTTTTATTGATGTAATCATATTAATATGGGATAAGTAAATAAAATCGTAAAGCTAGGAAATGATTTATTTAAGCGAAACTAAAAAAGTATAAAGGGTGAACAGAATACCTAAAAGTCATTTGCGGATCCTATTTTACCACGGTAACAAGTCCGAGAATTGTAAATTGACTGTTTCTCCCATTGCAGGCGTCCATGGGCTACGGTTACCACTGATCATCAGACGGGCCGTGTGGTCGTTTATGTTTCAAATATATTGCAAGAACTTTTAGCAATCAACAATACCAATACCGTCTTTTAAGCGAAGCAACATTATATATTGTCACAAAAATACGACAATTGTAGCGAAATTCCAACATAGGTCGAACCTCATATCAAGAATTTACGAAAATCGTTCTAAACCTTGTGACAATTGTAACGACTTTCCGAAAGTAAAATAGTAAATTACGAGACAAGTGCGAAAAAAATTAATTGGAGTGGAACGAGTGGAGATAAATTAAAGCACGACCGAAGGGAGTGCTTTAAATCTACACGAGTTACGAATTTCCTTTTCGCACGTGTATTAATTATTAGTGATAATTGTATGTTGGTGGCAAACAAGCACACGGACCGTCCGATAGTAAGCGGTAGACGTAGCCTGCGGAGGCTTGACATCAGTAACAGTGATATTATACATATAATATATGATATTATGTATATTATATGTTTATGCTATTGTTGCTTTACTAAAATACAGGGTGGCTCATTAAAATTAGTCAGTATGGGAATGTCTGAAACTATCGGATATACGAAAATATGTTCTGAGGAACCATGTCATCGATTTTAATAAACAAAAAAACTGCATTAATATATTTGAAAAAAAAAACTACCCAGAAGGGGAATCGAATCCGGTTGTTTTGAAAAAATAAACTTATCTACACTATTTCTGTTCGGATATCCATTGTGCAGGTCTTAAGCAGTAAATAGTAGTATTTGTTTTTAGGAACTATATCCCCTAAGAAACATGATGTCTAAAATTAATAAAATACATTGTTTTCACATATTCAACACGTTTTTTTCTAATGTATAAATGCAGTTTTTTTATCAAAATCGATGATAGATAATTAATTATGGTCCCTAAGAACAAATACTACTTAGTATGTCTTATAGTTTCAGAATTTCTCTTTCAAAAAAATAAGTTTTAAGACAAAATATTATTAAATGACGTACTGACATTTCTATTACTCCCTAGGGAATTCCCCGCTATGCATGCAAGCAATGGCGCGCTTAGACAGCAAGTGTAATAAAAAGGTGACATTAACCGGCCCCCAAGATCGCCTGATTTGACAGCTCCTGATTTTTTTTCTGTGGGGTTATTTAAAACGATTTGTCTTTTCTAATTGACCAACGAACGTTTAGCAATTAAAACAAAATACTCGAACCACGATCACTGAAATAACGCCGGAAATGTGTGAAAAAGTGATGAAAAGGGTTGGCATCTGCGATGCTACTGGAGGTGGATATTTGTCTGATTATTTTCCATGTGTAATTGCCGACCCAAAATAATTTTATTTAACCAGTGATACTTTATATTTTTTGAGTTATGTATAGAATAAAATTTCAAAAATAAAGTGTATATATCTTATTTGGCCACCCTGTATGACTATGAATATATTCTAGATTGACTTACACACTGTTGTGTCAACAGTACTTTCAAATCCCATTGTAATCGCTGTTTAATAATAATACCTACTTCAATATAATTATTACTCGAACTATTTATTGCGCCACCGAGTACCCGACATCTTCTCACGAAATTTAGGTTTGCTCCTTGTTCTACCTTTGCCAATTTTGGCAATACGTCAAAACAGCGGTTAACTAGATAACTCATTTTAATTATTTAGGCATAATATCTGTCCAATTTGCGAAAGAGACAGGAATATATTTGTCACGATGACAAATGTCTACTCTTTTCGAAGAACGTCACAACAAACAACTCTGTTCTAAATTCAAATTATTGACAACCTATTCAAGACTTGTGGCTGACCATAAAGAATTTAAAGCGATGTGTATATGACACTAAGGTATATTTTCCATAAATGTTGAGATATTTATGACCACCCTGACTGCTCAGATATTTCTGATTATATCTGTGTTCCGAAATTTTGGCCTAATTATACGTTACGAATTAATTGAAAAGTGGTTGCTCCTAAATTTGTGACAAATTACATGCCTCTAATTATTGCCCTTTTCTCACGTAACGAATTTATTGAAATTTTACGTTGCTCCGATTTATTTGGGGACCTCGACCGCTACTATATATCTGATGGCGACTGTACATATATACGTGAAAATAGGTTTTGTAGTCGTGACTCAATCATATTAATTATACGTAGTTCTTGGATATTTCATAAAATGCAAAGCAGTGCACCTAACATTCCTT
The DNA here is from genome assembly GCA_025490895.1 of Thaumatotibia leucotreta. Classification (NCBI taxonomy): domain Eukaryota; kingdom Metazoa; phylum Arthropoda; class Insecta; order Lepidoptera; family Tortricidae; genus Thaumatotibia; species Thaumatotibia leucotreta. The sequence goes on along the minus strand of JALPQI010001082.1, from coordinate 31,960 downwards.
GAATTTCATTCTACTGCATATTTGTATTCTCTTTGAATTCATTTATTTGTATGGCTATTGAAAACGGGGCTGCGAGGGTTCGGAGGGCAAATAAATAATTACACGCATTCTGCAGATACTTGCCCCCGGGCGGGGCGCAGGCGTTCGCCCCGACATTGTACCTACACTCATAGAACTACGATTCCCTCATAATAACTAAACGCCAATTAGCTATTCTTTCTCCCATATTTTTGACCATTATTGTTAGTAGTTACATACACAACGAAGTGATGTGAATCAGATCATAAATTATTATCAGTCGATTTGTAAGTTTAGTGCAATCGAGTTCATTAATATACATAATTATAGCATACACAATGTTGCACTGTAGTTATAAGTATTTGAATTCGACTGTATAGAGATCTATACAGTCGAATTCAAATACAGTAGATAGATATCTATATGTCGCACTCTGGGTTTAATTACTTTTATCCAGATACATTTTACATACCTACTAATATCGCGTGTTTCATCACTCTATATTATATGCATAGGTAATATGTAACATTATTTAAAAGAAAGCCTCTCCGTTTTTTTCTTTACGTAAGTCCACAACTGTTGGCTCCCATAAGTATTTTAGCAAAATTCTTTCTTCTACGTGTTACGATAATATTTTGTGGGAGTATTTTATTAATTAACGAATATTAATATACATAATTATAGCATACACAATGTTGCACTGTAGTTATATTTGAATTCGACTGTATACATCTATCTATATGTCGCACTCTGGATTTAATTACTTTTATCCAGATACATTTTACATACCTACTAATGTCGCGTGTTTCAGCACTCTATATTATATGCATAGGTAATATGTAACATTATTTAAAAGAAAGCCTCTCCGTTTTTTTCTTTACGTAAGTCCACAACTGTTGGCTCCCATAAGTATTTTAGCAAAATTCTTTCTTCTACGTGTTACGATAATATTTTGTGGGAGTAATTTATTAATTAACGAATTAACTTACTAATTTAAACTTCAAAATACATTTTAGATACTAAAACTATATTTTCGAATAGGCAATTTACTATCTTTGGTCGGAGTTAGTCTTTACACATAAATAATCAGAGTCGACCTTAAATTATTCCGACAAAAACATATTTCTGCGAAAAATCATAGAGCACAGGGATAACGAACGCTTTTATGCTTCGTGACGTTTTTTAGTGTGTCAATTAGAGTGCTGTATGCTGACGGCCCAGCGTGAGCTGACGGCGCGCCGCGGGGCGGCTCGGCCCGCGGGCCCCGGTGCCGGCCCGCGACGACAAATCGCACGTGTTAGCTGAATAACGTCAGATCACCATGCAGAACCTTTGTCGCATATGACTTTCAGGCAAAAAAAAATCTGGTTGCATTTTTATAGCAAAAATGGAAATAACGAAAACTTGCATAATATGTGTGCTCCTCTGTTAAGTGGCGATCGATTTAACAGGCATGTTTAGGCTCAAATTTTGCAAAGACAACTTGTTTTACTATTTTTACCAAAGTTTAAAACTGGAGTTATTAGCAGGGCCCGTAACTTTCATGCCGATGACATCAATTTGACGTCACGCTCCATTTAGGGTGATCCGAAATAGTTTTATTGTTTATTATTAATCATTAGTCGTCAATCATTTTAATCATGTACAAATAACTTCAAAAGTAGTATATTTGCACGTGAAATAAATTACACCTACTTGATACGTGAAACATAAATAAAACTATATGATTTGTTTTTATACATACATTTTTTTTAATGATATTGTTAACACATTTCAATAATTACGTAGAAAACAGAATTCCTCTTTAACGTACAGCACGTATCAAGTAGGAATTATTTATTTCGCGAGTAAATATGCTACTTTTGAAGATAATGATTAAAATGATTGACGAATAATGATTAATAATAAACAATAAAACTATTTCGGATCACCCTAAATGGAGCGTGACGTCAAATTGATGTCATCGGCATGAAAGTTACGGGCCCTGGTTATTAGTAAACTTTGGCTCTATCCGTATCATACTATCGGACTATAGGAAATTAAGCCTGGAAACTAAATATTGTACGATTGTTTTGTGTTTCATTTGTTTGTTATTCAACGTCTTCATAATTATTACTTGACAATAGTAATTATTTCTGAGATTTTTTCATTACTCTAACAAAGGTGTATAGAATAGTTTTTGCGTGGTCTTGTATGGGCTAAAAGCAATTATGATTTCGCTACTATGACTCAGAGCGACCTGCTGAGCTGCCCTATAATTACGGCGCGAACGACATTTCCAAACCCATTGAAAACGATAACACGGAAGCTGCGTCGAAAACTTAAAAAACTACGTAAGCATTGTTACAGTAATGCATTTGGGAGTAAATATTGAGTGAGCACAATACGGGCCCCGACAACCCTTGAATGAGGTCCGCGGGGTGCCATTAGAGCGGGCAAAGAGTTGCCGATGCCGGGACCCGCGGTGCGAGCGGACTTTGTAAATCTAATTAAAATATCAATATGGTCACCGTAGTTCGCGTCGACAATTTGATTTCACGCCTCACGCCCTTCGAATATTGCTGCATGTTAATTTTTTACAGATTATTACTCATATGGGCGACAAAAATGTATTTACATGTGTAATATTATTGATAAACCTTAAAAAACCGGGCGTGTAAATAAAATTGAGCTTAGGAACAGATTTACCTATACATTCCTGAAGGTATACAGTTTTGTAAATTTTAGAAAAACAGAATATGCGTTGTTAAACGGATAAATAAATAGGCAGGTATACAAAATAATCAACTTATTAATAATTAAATACATTATCATCAATAGGCACGGGTCAAAAATTTTAGTTTACATCAAGATTTAGATACGAAATCGATTATTTGAGCCATCATTTTCCCAGCATTTAGGTAGACACCTGTTTTCAATTAATATGTGACTGATTATAATTGAGCTATTGCTTTTTCATTAACCGTTACTTTCGAACAGGTCGGACAACTGCAACAGCTGTGGCAGCTTTTGGCAGTCTTGCCCACGCGATGTACATACTAAATGATGAATTGATGATAAAAAATTACAACTTAAACCTATGAATTTTTATCAGATCCGATGTAATAAAATTGACCAGATTTTATGGGAAATTAATATTAAATAGCTCCGGCATCAACAAGATATCGGTAGAAAACCAAATTTGGCTGTTGAAACTGATAAAAAATATCGCTCGAAAGTCTATTTTGTATCAAAATCACAGAGTGAACCTAAACTTTTGACCGTTGATACAGTTATCAGCAAAACTTTAATGATAATAAGATTGGAAAGTGATCCAATTCCAACAAGTGGCGACATTGGAATTCCTTCGCATAATGTGCATAGTCAAAAGTTGTTTAGTGAATACACCTATACATATACGGAAATATCATTGAAAAAGTTTGATTTCTCCGAAAGAGCATCGATTATCCGCCCTTCACGATATATCCAAGAGCACAATAAAGTCAACGACTCATAGATCTGTCACATTCCGGCGAGTGGCGTGAAAGGTTCGATCTGTCGACGATCTGTGCAATACTAGTTACCCTTATTTTTTCTCACTTGGCATAAAGGACCCAGGTAGCAATACAAACAGTAATAAAAACGTGACATGTCAATCGATTTTTTGCCAATGTCGCAAATTCGCACTAATCAAACATTGAAGTGTTATAAATGTTGGATAACAATGATTTCGAAGTCGCGCGGCAGGGAGCGGCGCGCACGCATTGTGTCCCGGGATCATTAGTTAGCGAATGTCAGACGGAATCTATAGATTCTTTTCGACTTTTCGCCTAACCTATTCGTTACAAGAAGGTAACTACGTAAACATCTTAAGCTGTGATTTATAGTTCCTTTTAACACTCATCGATGTTTGTATTTCACCTGCGTATATTTGCTTTAGTTCACGGAAATATTTATCTATGGGCTTATTGACCGAAGCGAAATGAAGGTCTGCATTTCAACTTCAACGAAAATTCTTTCGAGGACATGTCTGTCCATACAAATTTTATCCTCTAATTACAGTTGTTTTTAAAGTAAAAAATTGATTTAATGATTAATACTCAAACATTTTAGATGATTTAGTTTGTTTTATGAAATACAATGCGAGGTCAGATACAGTTCACAGTTTATTAATAGAATAATATTACTAATAACGACTACCTATTTATCATACGTGCTAAAGGACAACTGTTGCTATGCACGGCTGGCGCAATATTTCATCGCGACATTCTCGCAAAAAGGGTTCCCTTTTTTGTTTTCTATGACAATTGTCACCCTTTTACTTCTCATTCAATTAAATAATGTCTGGTCATTTGGGGCGGGCGGGGACGTAGCTAGACCAAGTTGCAAGGGGCGGTGAGCCGGTCTCGTACTGTTATTTGTAACACTCATTTAGCGTTTCACAGCAATGAACCAGCATAAGATGACGCTTTGGTAGTTGCTACGAATGTCGGTATTAAATTATATCTTAAGGCCTACTAAGAGTACGGACATCGAAAATTTCGAGTAAATCTCTATCTCTTTCAATTACATTACAAATTAGTGAGATACAATTGGTAGAAATTTAGATTTATAAAGATATTTAGGGATGAACGCGCGTAGTTTTTTTTCATTTGCTTTGGCAAGCTTTTACTTTTAAGTACCTAATGTGTAAACACATTCACATCAATAGTGAATCAATTGTCAGCGGAGGAGCCTAGGATTCGAGGGCATTTATTTGTGTGTTTATCTTTTTTTTTCTTGGTAGTACTTGCTAGTATATGTATATCTATATTATCTATTACGTATATCGTCGGAGCTCATAACACAAGCCTTCATTTGAGCTCACCGTGGGGCATAGTGGATTTGTGTAATATTGCTGCATGTTTTTTTTTTCATATAAGTAATACAGTTACGACTACCAAATCTTCCTATCTACTAGTAATTACAATATTTCTATTTTCGAATAATATAATTTGCAAATAATATGCTTGAATAAATCTTTAACTAAATATAAAAATAGTACATGTGTTACGAGAGCAGCATCAAGAAGCAAAAAGCTTTGTATACGCGGAGCTTCCGCGCTGTACTGCACGTATTTTGCACCCTATTCGCTGTGTCGTGTTCGCGCCTCCCTCAGCCCACGGCGCAAAGTGCGCGTCAGCCTGCGCGCATTAATCATCGCCATTATTAAACTTGTTAATGTGTTTATTTGAAGATAACGCTTTATAAACGGTGCCGTCCGCTCCTAACAAAATAAGCTTTCTGTAATGACGTGTAAGCGACGCTAGCTGGAGAGAGCATTGTAAAAAGCGTTGATTAATGGTTCTTCTTATTTTTTTATATCGATTTAAACGGATTTAGGTTTGTGGAGTTAGTGATTTTCTTTTAAATCTCGATTAATTATTTTTCCCCTCACTAGCTCGTAAAGCGCTCGTTTATCGTTTAATACGAGCGGGTAAAAACGCCTTTTACACACTTGTGAATAAAGTAATTTGACATTGCTCTAATTCCTATAGCCCCCTACTGCCTAGTATAAGTGGATCTGTATGACCGTAGTAAACATGCGCAATCGGAGCTCACATGTTAAATTGGTCGTTCTCATGGGTGACTTTGTAAGCCATTATTTAAGTTCCAGAAGTAACTCTATTCTACGATACGTTTCGACATTGAGTTTTAAATGGTTTCTTTAAGTTAATTTACATTCGGATGAGATTTGTAATCATATTTCCTCGCGATAGTGAGGGGAAAAAAGTTGTATTACACTTGGCGGCAAAGTTTGTTCAACTCTCGTGCCTTGAGACCTTCGCAATGCTCAAGATTCCAGTTTTTGAACCACTCGCTACGCTCGTGGCTCAATTTTGGAATCTTTCACTAGCTCAGGTCTCAATATTGGCACGACAGTTAAACAACAACTTTGCCCCCTTGTATAATATATAACTATTCGTACTTTGTATACTAAAATCCAATCGGATATCAAAGGGTAAAAATGAGAAAATGCTTTATCTTTATAACATGTGTAGTTAAAAATGTAATCTCAAACGTTGAAGATGTTCAGCTTGAAAAAAAAAACTTTACAAAAGTAGCGCTGAACCGTTTAAGGACATTCAAGGGCTTCGGATACCGATTAGAAAAAAGTAGGAGAAATAGTCTTATTTTTTCGTAAATTATACTATTTTTACTGTTTTTTTGTGTAGGGAAGTCCCCAAATTAACCCAAATGAATCCTTCGTACAATAGTACGTTAATTAAAACTTCAGAGAAATGATGGGAGTGTATTTTCGGAACCTTTAATGAAATAGAAGAATAAATTAAACAGATGAAGCAAAAAGTTCCTCAGTTATTGAGTTCGAACTTAACTATACAAAGCAATAATCGGCTTCGCTAATGATTAGATTTGACCGTCTAATCGTCACCAATTAAACAAGCACTTTTGTTTGTTTTATTTTTAGATTTTAGTGTTATTATTATTGTTTACTTTCTCGTTAATAGTCCATTATATTACGGCAACATATGTATGGGAAAAGTTCACATTCGGATACCAGCACCAAATTTTAGTATGTTGTTAAATATGTCATTCTGTATCCAAAACTGCCGGGAGACACTCTCTCAAAGGTCAAGGTCACCAGTAATGACGTCATCAAAATGGCTGCTGCCTAATTTCGAAAAGCGCTTATTTGTTCCTCAACTGCCCAACGTACACCATCGTGTGTGGTATCAATTGAAAGGTCATTAAATATGCTCTAACTTTGTCTTTTTGTGTTATAGCGTACATCTAGGAATAAAAAAAATATCGTTGAAAGAATAAAAATATTTTTTAACTCTTTTCGTACACTGTACATTTCATCAGGAAACAAGCGGTATTAGAAAAAAATATTGTTCTACGTAAATGTAGCCAATCTATTTTTCTAAAATATACAGTTTAAATCATCGAAATCCGTTGAAAATAAACAAAGTTATGTCATTTTCTATATTCCGCGGCAAACGCCATACACACGACATCCGCCCGCCCGCCAGTTCGAAAATGTGAATTGCACCCAAACCATGCAATTTATTTATACTGATAAGATATGAACTATAAGCCAATTAAATATACAAATAGTAGTTGTTTTAAAAAGACTGTTGTTATTAAAATAAAATACATAATTTAAGAAAAAAACTAAATTAAAAGACATAGGTTCTTAGAGTAAGACAAAAAAAGGTAACAAATGAATATTAATAACTTATAACTATCAATGAAAGAATATTATGTATATATTTCAAGGTTTTATTCTGAACAGCAAATTATTACCTTACATTCTGGAGCAAGTTCCTTCACATACACGAAGAAGAGTGCAATATAAAACGTTTATTACGCATACGCCAACGTGGACAAGGCACAAGTTTTTTGCAACTTGCACTTGCATCAGGAACCGTTTCTCATAATGGAACTGGAATATAGACATATACTTTCTCTTCTTTTTTCCAGCTCCAATCGCAGGGATCAATTTTCTTGTAGATAAGGCAAGGCACTTCGTCCATATCTTCGTTTGTATGTAGCATGGTCCGCTTTAGATGTTGAGTCAGTTTCAGTGCATCTTTAGTTGGTGAGATGCTTTCAATACTCAATCGTTTATTGCTTCCACACAGTTTACAAGGTATTTTGTGAACATAAAGTTTTTACCGCTATTTAGTTAGCTTTATTTTTATATGAAAACATTCCGTCTTGCTATAATTAATTGTTATATCAATTGTAGTCTCTCTGGACATTCGTCATCCAAGTGGTGGACGGTCTTCCTCTTTCCCTCTTTCCAGTAGCCATGGACAGATAACTTTTATCACGACATGACTGTCCGGTCGGCGAAGGACGTGACCTTACCATCTTAGCTTATTTTTACAATCTTGAAACTAACCCTTACATTACATAAGTGGCGAACGCAGTCCATGAGCGTGTCTACGCCTGTCTATCCTAGCATACGATGTATGTGATAGAGTATTGAGTAAACTGAAAGAAATAGAATCGGAGAGAGAGTGGAAAGAGGAAACCATGACGTGAGGAGAACCCGACACTTACGAAGTTGGAAAAAATTGACTTGAGGATGTTGATCGCAATTATTTCGAGAAACAACACCCTCAACAGTGATGGGAATAAGTAATTAAGCAGCCTGTTTACATTACGGGAGAGACGAAACTAGTCAGCATGTTCTGGTAGAATGCGTTATGTAGATACGCAGCGGCATTATGTGTTTGGCAGGGATAGGTTGCAGGAGAAAGAATGGGGTCGCTCAGGGATATTCTACGGTTCTGCAAAAAGACAAGGAGACTAGAAGGAAATGATGGGGTAACGCAGCCGTGACAAACGGGGCAACGGGAAAGGGATGAATGAGCACACCAGATATTCGACAGCCCACTCGATTCCGGCCAAAACATAACATTACATGCGATGAGAAGCAATCAGAGACATATCAGCAATGGACGGATCGCATAAGAAATTAATCAAACTTCGAGGCAAAGTCTCTTCAAACAAGCTAACGATCTTATCATCGTGTATCGAGAGCATGTAAGTCCTTTCCAGGGCAAGCAACTCTAAGCATCAATGTTTCCGTCCCTCTAAAAAAAACCCTCGCCCTCACGTATGGTGGTTATTTGTTTCAGCGGCGACTGTGTGTAAAATAATATTCTGGCATAGGCTTGTTCGCGTGAAGACGAGAGCATAGTCACGGAGGAAGAAGTGAGGACTTTACCTTCATATGTACAGATTACAGTTGTCATTCTAACGGAATATTCATTAACCTACTAATTATTAAAATTAGCAATTTGCTTGTTATTCTTACTACAGCTAACTATGAATTATTAGTAGAAACAATTCTGCTGTTATGAACTGATGTAAGCTGCTTGCCCTGGAAAACGATTTCCGTGCTCAGTATCGTGCTGCATATTGTTAGCTTGTGTGAACAAACTTTGCCTGTAGGTAAGTTTGATTATTTTTTTAAGCGATCCATCCATTGCTGAAATATCTGGGATTGCTTCTAATCGCATACTTCGTCTGCTACGATGGGCAGGAGGATTCACGCTCACGGCCAGAGTTCACAACAAGCATGTAAAGAGGAGTTTCAAGGTTGTAAAAATAAGCTAAGATGGTAAGGTCACGTCCTTCGCCGACCGGATAGTCATGTCGTGATAAACTATCTGTCCATGGCTACTGGAGAGAGGGAAAGAGGAAGACCGTCCACCACTTGGATGACGAATATCCGGAGAGACTACAAATGATATAACAATTAATTATAGGCAGACGAAATGTTTTCATATAAATATAAAGCCATCGAAAGCATCTCACCTTAATTTATGATCTCACCCACTAAAGATACACTGAAACTGACTCAAAATCTGAAGCGGACCATTCTACAAACAAACGAAGATATGGACGAAGTGCCTTGCCTTATCCACAAGAAAATTGAACCCTGCGATTGGAGCTGGAAAAAATAAGAGAGAGTATTTGTCTATATTCTTTGTGTATGTGAAGGAACTTGCTCCAGAATTTACTGTTCCGAATAAAACCTTAAAATATACACATAACATTCTTTTAGAAGTTATTATTATTCATTTGTTACCTTTTTTCTACCTTACTCTAAGTACCTATGTCTTTTAATTTGGTTTTTTCTTAAATTATGTATTTTATATTAATAATAACAGTATTTTTAAAACAACTAGTATTTGTATAATTAATTGGTTTTTAATTCATATCTTATTAGTATAAATCAATTGCATAGTTTGGGTGCAATTCACATTTTCGAACTGGCGGGCGGGCGGATGTCGTGTGTATGGCGTTTGCCGCGGAATATAGAAAATGACATAACTTTGTTTATTTTCAACGGATTTCGATGATTTAAACTGTATATTTTAGGATAATAGTTTGGCTACATTTATGTAGAACAATATTTTTTGCTAATACCGATTGTTTCCTGATGAAATGTACATTGTACGAAAAGAGTAAAAAAATATTTTTATTCTTTCAACGATATTTTTTTCATTTACAGATGTACGCTATAACACGAAAAGACAAAGTTAGAGAATATTTAATGACCTTTCTATTGATACCACACACAATGGTATACGTTGGGCAGTTGAGGAACAAATAAGCGCTTTTTAAAATCAGGCACTAGGTATTTTGATGACGTCGTTACTGGTGACCTTGACCTTTGAGAGAGTGTCTCCCGGCAGTTTTGGATACAGAATGACATATTTAACAACATACTAAAGTTTGGTGCTGGTATCCGAATGTGAACTTTTTTTCCGTAATATAATGGACTATAACAAGCAGTCGCCTAGTTGGAGTCGATGAGTCGGGACATAGGTATCTCGATTCTCTATATCCTTAATATAAATTTAAGTGAGCAGAGTATGTACTAAATTAAGCAATTATGCGGTCTTTCGTGAAGGTAAACATAACTTCTGATCATCACGACTTCCTACTACAGTCCGTATCGTCAGAGATGACGTAACGCACTCGTTGACCGAAGGCGCCAGAGCCTCGCAGACTCATACCAACAAGGTAGCAATAACTCACTTTAACCGGACAGTCTTACTACCTTCTACTAATAGACTGTAGCGTGATGACGATGACTTGTGAGGTATTTCCGATGTAGCGCAATCATATTATGACTGATACAAGTGATACAACCTCCAATGTTGCCAGACAGATACCCGGAGAGCGCCCGAGTCTATGTGACCCACCTACCTACTTCTTAGAAGTGCGCGTAAAAACCGTGATGTAGTTTGATGCCGATGCCGTAGTTTTCCTCGTTTGAATTTATTTGTATAAGTAATTGGTTTGTGTGTCATTGCTTGAGTTTTGCAACTACGTACATACCGACCGATGTTGTCGTGCCTAGTTGCAACTTGAATGTTACGTAAATAATGTAAGAAATGGGTAGAAAGCTTTCTTTCACATTTTTTTCAGAAGTTACATTTTTCAGAATTGTATTAACTTAAATTGTAATACATACATAGAGAATATCATGACATAGTCACTTGGGTACAGTCAACGACAAAATATCTTAAGAGTTAACGCTAGTGTAGTAGTTTACATTTGCATCGCTTTATTTGTATATTATTTTAAATTTAACCTTAAAAACTATACAGTGATTGAAGTTGACAAATACGTATGGGAGTTTGCGGGTTGATGTTTTACATATTTCGCATGCAAATATTGATCTTAATATGTATATACTAATTTTAGCATTAATTTGAGAAATTCCAGTGGTATTTCCCCGATACCTATTCTATTAGACAGGGAATACCCCGCGTTTACTCGATCGATCATGAAGTCTGCCTAAGTGGTAAATTGGTAATTGTATTTTTCACACAATGTTAACTTACAGCTTGTTAGGTTTTTTACCCTTGCCAATTAGCTTGCCGATTCGGCAGTGCCATGATTTAAGGATGTCAGTGATTACATGTAACATTTGTAGGTATTTACTTGAATAATAATATTAGTTCTTTTAAAGTTCCTTGAGTTGTAGTGCCACTATGTATGTAGGTACTGTTAGCAGCAAAAGTGCATGGCCTATTCTTTAGTTAATTCGTTCAAAAATCTTCAACTAACTTCAAAACTTTGTTCTTAAATTTATTAAAAATTTATTCGATAATGATGACGACACATAGAAGCAGTAACAAATTAATTGAGAACTAATGATAAACGAGTTTTAGTTCAAAAATAATCCGTTTTCTTAGGTTCACCTACTGCGTGCGTATCTACACAAAAAACAATTATCCGGTCCGGATTAGAATATCTGTGTTTGAACTGATTTTACAGTTCGTTGGCGGGAAATCTTAATTTGGCTATTTTGTAAGATACGCGGTTTTAACTAATGCTAGTTACGCGGATTTGCCTCATGGGTGTTGGGTAGATAGATACGCAGTACCTATGTGTTGTTACGCGTTATTACACTAGACCTGACGACATATGTATATTCTATGTACCTAGACCAACTTACTAAGGTCCACAAGTCCCACAACATGGTTTTCCGCGGATGGTCTGTGCGTCATGCGCGTGCATCGTAAACTTGTTGACGTGAATTTGTGCCGGCTTAATAAGGCACAATCGAAACCGGTCCTGAAGGAGGTCACGTATGCATCAAATAATTATCAGTGATGATGCTCGCGTCACTAGGGAAAAAAATACATGATATGAGATGATAATGAAATAATGTTGCCAAAACCCTTTAAATCAAGGACACTTAAAGAGGTTGTCAGTTTCAGTGCCAACAGCGACATATAGGTACTTTAAGGTAAGGTGTATAACGGCCAGTTTGTGCCAGTGATGAGAGTCGTATGACGTGATTGATTACTGTAATAAGAATTTTAACATTTTCTTTTTCCCAAATTTCATATGTTTTCGCGTTCCATCACGAGCTTGTTCGGGCGGGATACCTCAAGCACACTTGACACTTGACAGACAGATTAACATTATCCAGCAAACAACTATGACACTTAGTTTAAATCATTATTTGTGGTGGCGGTGAGTAGCATTTTGATGTACGTGTTACCATCATAGTAATAGAAAAATTAAACATTAGATGCTTTGTGAGTTTCTACCAAACGTAGGATATGTAATAGGATTAGATAGTTTGGACGTAAGATCTAAAATCGTCAAAAGTAACTGTCATTGAAAACTTACCTTTTTATATAGATTGCTGTTAACTGTCCCTCCTACACTCCTCGTCATTTTACAAAAACTGGTAAAGGCGAGGAACATAAAAGCAATTGTTTAATTACAAATACGTATAACAACAATAGATTCGGCGAACCCTAATGATCCGCAATTGCAGTTAGAACTGCAATTGAAGAGAATGTTTACAGTTTCTACAAATTTTAACAAAGCTAATTTTGTTGCATTTTATTGCCTCGGAATGGGATCAGCAACCATTAGTGCCGTTTTTGCTACGCCTTTTATGAGGGTGTCGCTGGAAGGCCGCGGCCGGCGAAGACAAAGGGGCCGGAATCACTCGCATAAACAATGTCTGACGGCTTCTTTGCCGGTTTATGATTACGACCCGGCGGGCCTCTTTGCCATCTGCCGGTGCATTAGAAAACTTAACAAATTACGAAAGATTATGTCACAGAAAAAATAAAATTACTTTCGCGTTCGACCTTACCAATGAGTCATGTACTACCTACCTATTTTTGGAGAAAATGGACCTGTTTGTTTTACTAGACCCTAACGATATTTTTTATATTACCTAATAAAAATATAAAAGCGAATAGGCAAGTGAGTCAAAATTCTTTTCATTGTCTTATTTTGTTTTCCTAAAAACGTGACGGAGTGGTGATTTTTGTATGAGGTGATGTTTTGTTTTCAATTCCTCATGTATGGATTAAAATCTAGCGTGAAAAAGGAATACAACTGCACCGGATTTTTTTAGTCTAAACATGTTTTATTGAGCCTAAAGAGCAACTAAAAGCGTGACAGAGTCGTATGAAACAAGACAACGAAAAGAATTTTGACCCAAGTAAGTCATCTTGTTCTTGAAAATAGGAATAGCAGCATAAAATTAACTCATTAACAATGTAAAGACTGAGAATATTAAAATACCCATGGAATACAGTTCCGGGTCTATAAAAAGTAATCGTTAAAGGGGTGACACAAAAATAAAAGAACTTAACAAATGACTGGACTGCCCAAACCGTGCCTCACATTAAAATACATGTTAATACAAACACGTTGTAACCCTTTCCCGGTGAATGCTTTTTTATTGTCTTTATATGTAAGGGTCAATGCATAGTTTTTGCTTTACAACGAACAACTATGAAAAGGTTTATTAATCAATTAATTAAATGTGTTTCGGTCATTGTCATAGAGCAAATATGGAAATGAACCAGTGTGTAACAATGTTTTGATTTATTGGCCAACAAAAGGGTTTGCTGAAGGTGAGAACTTGGACTACATTTGTTCTTCTCTTTTTTACATCCCAAGTTTCCCAACAATGCAAATGACGTTCTTGGGACAAAAGCAATAAATATACTTTCACGAACGGCATAAAGGCAAAAGATAACTTACTCGTATTAGATATATGTACTTACTATAAATAATAGTGTTTAATTTTACTAGAGACGCCTGAATGATAGGTACCAATACCTATAGGTACCTATTACCTATAGGTAATTTGTTGATAAGTAATGTTAGTTTTTTTATCTAAATAGATATTGATTGACAGTAGTAGTAATATTTAAAATATATCAACGATTGTCAATTAACATGACAATAAATATCTTATCAAGCTCGTATAGGAAGTGGTCACAGCCGCTTATCATTACATTACTGAGCTGTATTTACTTATTTAATTTGATTTTGCACAAGAAACTAATTTTGAATAGCACGTATATCGTAGCACGTATTCCGAAAAAAGTATAAACAAATATGTCTGACTTTTAATAGAATTTGTTGTCTTTGGCACACATCGTGAAAAACGTGCGTAGATTTATTTTTACATTAATAATACTAGGTAATAAGTTGCAATAATCATGAAATAAAATTATTCTAACAGATAAAACAGATTACATCGAGTATACCTATTAATTAAACGGGTGAAACCCTTAGACCATGAACCCTGTATAATAGTATTCGAAACGTCGGGATGTAGTTAAATTTAAGGTAAGGCTTTATATATTCTGTGGGTAAGGTGGGATAAGATGAAACGGTTTTTTTAATGGGGTAAGACAAAAAGCTACCTGTATACGCTGTGCTAGAAGGACCACTTTTTGTCTTACCCCATTAAAAAATCGTTCCATCTTACCCCATCTTACCTCAATTAATATACGATACGCGATGTACTCGTAATCCGTTAAAATAGTTTTAGTTCATGAGTAACTATCGCAGTAACCGAAATATTAAGTATCAATAATTTTAGCTAAAAAAATATTGTGAACTTGGTGATAAGACCAAAATTGTGTTCTGAAAGTGCGTGATTATTAAATAACGCAAGTTTTTAGGTTTGTTGATTTTTTTTCGGATTCTACTAGCGCACGGTACACTCGAGTTCATTAATTATTTATAATAATTTGTAGTAGGTAACCTAAAATATTTCTTCTACTATTCTGATAACTAGGTAACCATTTAAAAACGTGGAAAAGGTAAGTAAGTAACTCACTAAAAATTATTCATATGGTCTAATTTTACTTAAAATAATTATTATTTTCTCCTTATCACAGTTTTTGCTGATAAAGTCAGCTTCGCCAGTGGGTGTGTGAGCAGATTCTGTGGGAAAATCACAGCTGAAGTTATCTATGGGAACAAAATGATTGTATAATTTATTTGTTTATGTCTTTCCTTGTTAATTGTTATCAAATTTAGGGATTCGGACCCTTTTTTATAATATGATAAACAATATCTTGTGTAGATTTGTCTTTATAATATATATTTTTTCTTATAAGTGAATTTGAACATATTTTTCCCGAGCTATTTTAAATACAACGCTCCGCCCAGTACCGATCCAACTTACAAATCCCGAAAACTTTCAGCTGGAACTCCAAAACCGTTTCGAATGCCTAGGGAGCGAAGTGGACGATTATAACGATGGTTTCGTGGAAGCTGTTCATACGGTAGGGAGCAAGTTCTTCAAGACGCATCGAACTCGCAGCACCAGAAAGCTATCAGACTTCACTCTTGAGCTCATGAACGACAGACGTGAGTTGATTATTCAGTCCTCGAGTGATGCTTGCATGCTCCGGAGGCTCAATAGGCAGATCTCGAAGTCTTTGAAGCGTGATATTCGCCAATATAACACTGCACGTGTGAAGTTGGCAATAGAACGCAATAGAGGCTCTAAAGTATTTGCGAGGGATTTGTCCATTGGGCAGAGCCAATTGAGTAAGCTGAGGACTGAGGATGGAAGACTCGTTACAGCCAGGTCTGAGCTCCTGAGGGAGGTTGAGCAGTTTTATGAACAGCTATACACGTCGACCCGAGACCCCGTTATGAATCTAGCTGGAGACCCTAGAGCAAGATTAACCCGACACTATACCGAAGGCATCCCGGACGTCAGCCTGTACGAGATTAGTGTGGCTCTCAAGCAACTCAAACATGGCAAGGCCCCGGGCGATGACGGAATCACAGCCGAACTCCTGAAGGCAGGTGGTAAACCGGTTCTTAAAACCCTTCAGAAGCTGTTCAATTCTGTCATTCACGAGGGGATAACGCCAAAAGCTTGGAGCAGGAGTGTGGTGGTGCTATTTTTCAAAAAGGGTGACACCACTCTACTGAAAAATTACAGGCCCATATCACTTCTCAGCCATGTGTACAAGTTGTTCTCGAGAGTCATCACGAACCGTATCGCACGTAGGCTGGATGACTACCAACCTCCCGAACAAGCTTGTTTCCGAAAAGGTTTCAGCACCGTGGACCACATACATGCGTTGCGGCTGGTTATACAGAAAACGGAAGAAATTACCTGCCCCTGTGCCTAGCATTCGTGGACTACGAAAAGGCCTTCGATTCGATCGAAATATGGGCTGTGCTGCAGTCTCTTCAGCGGTGCCAAGTCGACTATCGGTACATCGAAGTATTGAAGTGCTTGTACAGAAACGCCACAATGTCGGTCCGCCTGCAAGACCAGAACTCGAAACCGATTCCAGTGCAGCGGGGTGTCAGACAAGGAGATGTAATATCCCCAAAACTGTTCACCGCTGCACTGGAAGATGTTTTTAAGGTTATGGAGTGGGAAAGACGCGGCATCAATATAAACGGCGAGTACATCACGTACCTTCGATTTGCCGATGACATAGTAGTAATGGCTGAGACCGTTGAAGACCTCAGAGCAATGCTCGATGACCTCAGTAGAGCCTCCGGACTATTTGGTATGAAGATGAATTTGAACAAGACGAAAGTCATGTTCAATGCTCAAGTAGTACCATCTCCCGTTACAGTCGGAGGCTCTACTCTCGAAGTTGTTGACGAGTATGTCTACCTGGGACAAACTGTTCAGTTAGGTAGGTCCAACTTTGAGAAAGAGGTAAATCGTCGAATCCAACTTGGCTGGGCAGCGTTCGGGAAGTTGCAAAAAATCTTCTCATCGAATTTACCGCAGTGTCTTAAGTCAAAAGTCTTTGACCAGTGTCCAGTGTGTGTTGCCAGTGATGACTTACGGTACGGAGACGTGGGCGCTCACTATGGGCCTGATCAATTGATCGATCATTGGGGGAGGCCTATGTCCAGCAGTGGACGTCTTTTGGCTGAAATGAATGATGAATGAATGATTTTAAATACAAAACTACCTTGAGAATTTGAGCAGCAAGGCATAGCAAGGTACTAGGAGCATACTCATTAATGTTGAAATGTTAATTGTTAAGGCCCAGACATGACGGAGATCTTATTTATATAGAAACTGCGACCATAAATAATAACATGGTCGTCTAACGCAAACCATCAAAACAGTTTGTGCAAATTGTGCCGCAATGGGCAGACAGGCCACAGTGCTTTTCATAAACTCTGCCCAATGTCCGCACATCTTTGACAAATTCAAATTTCGTAGCTCTTAAGAAACCATTGGCGTGCCAGCGCCAGCACATGGCGACGGTGGATCAGACCCGCGAGTAGGTTTGACATATTGCACATTTTGCGACTTGCACTATTTACGATTTGCACATTTTGCGACTTGTACCTACAATTTGCGATTTGCAAATATTACGTTTTCCATGTGCTTTCAGCTCGATACTTTCATTAGGTATAAGTAGCTGCTCTGTAAGTAATGCGTTTGCGTTCATTCATTCTACTGTTGGAATGCGTTTCCCCGATTACCTTCAGTAAGTGTTTCTTCTCCAATATCTCCATGTAGGTCATCATCATCAGCCTACTATGATAGTCCACTGCTGGACGTCGGCCTCTCCTATTAACTATGCGTATTAGACGCATTAGGAGGTAGGTTTCTTAATAATATAAAATATAATCCGGCCAAGAGTATGTCGGGCCATGGCCAGTGTAGGGTTCCGTAGTTACACAAAAACGGCTGGACCGATTATGTTAAAAATAGTTTTATTTTAAAGTAGTCTATGTATATAGTACGGTCAAACTTTACATTAAACTCGCAAAGCATGCAGTATTACATACGTGCATTTTTGGTATGTTGTTTAGACGCCATGCGCCATAGGGCACTATAAAACCACATTTTGCAAGCAAAAAAAAGTTGTGCTAGTTACGTAGTACGTGAAAAACTGCGAAATTCACGGTCATTTTTCAGTTTCTGATTTTTATTAAAAAAAACGTTACATTTTTTTCGTCATTATGTGTTAGGAAGCGTTTAAAGGATAATAAATTTCCAACAAGTTGACCTAACATGTATTACCGTAGGTTATATAGTTTCAGAGATTAGTGACTTCTTAAAAGTACTCTTTTTTGTAAACTAGCGTTATTTTGAGTTTTTTAAAGGGTAAAATAATGTCAGCAAACTTTGTAAATGAAAATAAAAACGCGTAATTCAAAAGGCAGTAGGCCCGCTATCTAAGTTTTTCATACAAATCGCAAGTCGTGTTGCAAAGCTGCAATTTTAGTATATTATATACTTGTAGGCCCTATAAGGACGTACAAGAATGCATATTACAAGAAAAACAAAAAAACCGGCCAAGTGCGAGTCGGACTCGCGCGCGAAGGGTTCCGTACCATTATCGATTTATTATAAAAAAATACAGTTAAATCAACCTACCTCAAAAACTATAGAAGATAATTTAATCAAACCAAAAATCGTTGATAGAGTTTATTAATGTGCATAACATATATTTTTTTTAGAATTTTATATCGCGTAGTTTAAAAAATAAAGGGGGGGGGACACATTTTTCAGACTTTGAGAGCTAATATCTCGAAAACGATTTGCTTAAATAAACATGAGATTTATAAACCTTCATATCATTTTCAAAGACCTTTCTATTAATACCCCACACGCTTATATACAACAAAAAAAAATTCTATCCCTCAGTTACATGTATGGAGGGCCCCCACCCCAATGGTTTTTTTTACAATTTAGTATCATAATCCTGTAGCGGTTCATATAACGCATATCCTTACCAAATTTCGTTACTGTAGCATTTATAGTTTCCGAGTAAATCGGCTGTGACAGACGGACAGACGGACAGACGGACAGACGGACATGACGAATCTATAAGGGTTCCGTTTTTGCCATTTTGGCTACGGAACCCTAAAAAGGAATTTCGGCATAGGACGAAAAAAACTGAAAACATATTGGACTTCTTTTATTTTTTCATGTTTAAATAAAAAACTATTATTATCTTTTTGATACTAATTACTACAAAACTTAGAAAGAATATTAAATTTGAAAGGATTTCAGCTACCTTACATTAGCCTAAATTATATAGATTTAGAGATAGGGTTCCCTCTATCTGGCATAATTTATTTTGTCCGAAACGCTTAGGACATAACAGACTTGGCATAATCTATTTTGGCATAATTTTAATGAGGCAGAAACATCGCTTGGCATAAATAACAATATTTCGAACATTATTTTGTCCGAAACTATCTTGGCATATTATTATTTACGCCGAGTATTATAAGACAGAAATTAGATTTGCATATTTTTTTTTGGTATATAGCCACATGTTCGAAACTTACCTTGCATTTTTCGTCAGGCAGAATTTGTTGTGAGGGCGAAAATTTCTGCGTGAGCGAGCGAAGCGAGCGAACAAAACCTTCCGGGGCAGATCCGACTCGGACAGGTTAGGTTAGAAGACTAAGGCGGGAGCTTTGCTCCCGCCTTAGTCTTCGAGGTTATTTTTTTTTTAACAACCTAGAAAGTACTCCGCTCAGAAGTGTATGCTAAAACAAACTATGCCGATACTTTATATGCACATCCAGATTATGCCTCATTATTAATAGGAGCATCAAAATTATGCACATATAATATTCGGACAATTCGAAATCTGCCATAACGAACTATGCCAAACTTGAGTATGCCACAACAGTTTCTGCACAAAGCCCATTATGACTACATACATTATGCCATATAGAATTATTCTTAAAAAAATTATGCCACAACAGGGTGAACCTTAGAGATACGATATTTCAAATTGTGCCCTTCATTAAGTTAAGAAAATAAATGCATTATTTGAAGCCTCGTATACCACCAACTATACGACTTACAGTAATTGTTATAGGCTCAATTTGTTTCAAATTTAATATACAGGGCGTTTCGATTTGCGATAAATTAGACAGGTTACTTGGGCCATTCATAGAAGTTGTCTGGTACATCGGCTTTTGGAAAATTCGATAAAAAATTTTTTTTTGTTTTCATACATAATAAATGAAATAGAAAGTGTGAGAGAACCTTAAGAATAAAATAAAAGTTAATCACAGGTGACTGACGGCACATGTCAAAATAAGTAACATTAGATTGTAATAAAGGTTGCAATACACATGTTCAGAGATTAAACTTATTTTTTTTAATAACTCAATAACGGTAAGAGTTAAAACACTAG
Source organism: Thaumatotibia leucotreta (assembly GCA_025490895.1). Classification (NCBI taxonomy): domain Eukaryota; kingdom Metazoa; phylum Arthropoda; class Insecta; order Lepidoptera; family Tortricidae; genus Thaumatotibia; species Thaumatotibia leucotreta. The sequence continues at coordinate 11,489 of JALPQI010001082.1, read as the reverse complement.
TTGCTTAGAGAAATTAATTATATTTGACCTAAATAGGCTTACCTTAAAGTTATAGCATATCAAGAAAAACACGCTGTAGTTATTAGCTACGATTACCTTTTTTTTCTAAGCGCGTACGTTTTGCCAATACATATTTAGTGAATAGCTTTAACATAACCTAAAATTTGTTTATGTTTGGATTTTGATAAAAGGGCACTTTTTGAAATGTCGTATCTCAAAATATATATAACTTACGGTGATGCAACGTAGCTCAAATCCTTTCAAATTTAATATTCTTTCTTAGATTTATAGCAATTAACGTCAAAAACTAAAAAAGTCCGAATTTTTTTCCGTTTCTTACGTCCTATGCCCAAATTATTTTTTTGTTTTTCTTGTAATATGCATTTTCGTATATATCTATAAGGCCTTTTTAATACTTATACCAAAATTGCAGCTTTACAACTCGACTTGCGATTTGTATGAAAAACTTAGATAGCGGGCCTCCTGCCTTTTTAATTTCGCGTTTATACTTTCAACTACAAAGTTCACTGACCTGATTTAGGAGTACTTTTTAAAGTCTCGAATCTCTGAAACTATAAGACCTACGGTAATGCATGTTAGCTCAACTTGTTGGAAATTTATTAATCTTTAAACGTTTAATAACATATGATATCAAAAAACGTAAGGTTAGTAAAAATCAAGTAATAAAAATCAAAAACTAAAAGATGGCCGTAAATTTCGCAGTTTTTCACGTACTACGCAGCTAGTACAACTTTTTTTTGCTTGCAAAATGTGGTTTTATAGATTTATACTGCCCTGTGGTGTCTTTTGCCCGACGACTGCCCTTTGGTATGTGTAACAACATACCAAAAATGCAGCTATACTACTTGATTTGCGAGTTTAGGGTTCAAAAGTTAGAGGAAAGGGACACAATATATTTTTATTCTGAAGCTGTTTCTCCGAAAATATTGACTTTAGAAAAGAACTCTTTTTGGGAACCTTATTATTTTTTAAAGACACAAACACCTTAAGATAACAGTAAATAAAAAATCACTCCCACATCACGTGTAGGGTAGGTTCCCCAAAAATACTATACGAAATTTGAAATTAGGACCTTAAGGAAACTCTAAAAATGGACCATATTTAAAACAAAACATACATATTTTATTTTAAGTGATAGTTAATAGTGAACTTAATCGACATTTACTTAGTGCTTGAACTTGAAAATATGTTCAAAATGACTAATTAAATTTAGGAGCACTTATTTTCTATTCTAGTCTGAACCGGAACCAAAAACATTTAAAATACTTACTGTATTATGTCTCTCAGGAACACCGAATTAACGAACATCATGGCTAAAGCATCAAAGAAAGCGATCCTATTCGACAAATAACAGACTGATTTATGCACGCTGCAGATATTGACGCAGTTTTACGTCAACTAACGTCAGCGATCCGATTTTATTATTTGGATTTTATAGTTTTCTTTATCGGGACACCCCTTAGTAGCAAAACCAGTTTTATAACCTTATATTTTATTCAAAAACTATAAAATGTTTTTCAATAAGGAGGCTCAAAGTCACCCAAAGGGCAATGGAGAGGGCTAGGCTAGGAGTCTCTCTGTGAGATCGGATTAGAAATGAGACCATCCGCAGCAGAACCAAAGTAACTGATATTATAGCTCTACGAAATTCGGCGGGGCACATTGCGCGCAGAACCGCTGGCTGTTGGGCGGAAAGGTTCTCGAGTGGCGGCCACGTACCGGAAGGCGCAGCGTGGGTAGGCCCCCAACAAGATGGACAGATGACCTGGTGAAGGTGGCACAGGACCGGTCATTGTGGCAATCTTTGGGGGAGGCCTATGTTCAGCTGTGGACGTCTTTCGGCTGATATGATGATGATGATGATGATGATGATGATGATGATGATGAAAAAAAATGAAATGAACTTTCAAGACTTTGAAACTTGACTTTGTTTTTTTAGTGGGTACTAAAATTTGGTCGCATCTAGCAACACTACAACACTTATGAACCGATTAGAAATATTTAGAGACGTCTTATTCTAAAAAGAAGTTCATATTTCGGAATTCGTGATTTTGAAATAATTGTAGCACTTATATCAACCCCCGGGTAGAGCGACGCGTGGCGAGCGTTGGCGGCAAGGATGCGCACGTCGCTTTCGGGATCTCAAGATCAAACACCATTGAGCATCGGACACGTGCGCATTGGAATATGAGTGTCTACGAGTAAAATTTAAATAGCGAAATAATTATTCAAGATAACAATGTAACATATATGTTGACGCCATGACATCAATGATTTATGAAATAATGAGAATCTATATCGATTAGAAACAACTGTTAGGGATCATCCATTAATTACGTCACACCTCAAGGGGGAGGGAGGGGGTCTACAATATGCGACATATCGTGACGGGGGGGCGGGTGGAGTTCTATGTTTGTGACGTCACAATCCTCACATACATGAACACATGAACATAAAAGAATAGAAAGTCTAAAATCCTTGGACGGAGGAAGAATAGGTACGTTAATTTTTCGAATGCTTTTAAGCAATCCTAATAAAAAGTTACTTAAAAAGTGATGTTGTCATTTTTACCTTCTTAAACAAAAATCTACATGTGACGTCACACTAAGGGGGGCGGGTGTAGTTAATTATGACGAAGTGTGACAAGGGGGGAGGGAGGGGTCAAAAAATCATAAAATTGGTGTGACGTAATTAATGGAGGATCCCTTATGTTAAACTTTGAGGTAGGTAGGTATACTGACCTCTGTAAGCAACTTGATAGTATACCTATAGATAATTTCATGTAGGTATTGTTAAATTAAACACCGTTGCTTGAGTAGATAACTAAACATCTTTTTCATTATGAAGATATTTGATATTTTCCTAAATAGCTGTCTCTGACATTAAGCGTTTAATAGCTTCCGTAAGTTTACAATATAGCAACAATACCAACACTTTACGTTAACGTTATCTTGATCGCCATGATACTTTAGCAACATTTGATACGTTTAAGAGCCCTATCCTTTGTTAAAAAAGACGAAAGACGTGTCGGGCCCTGTGATTATCCAAACGTTCTGCTTCTGTCTAAATGTTTAAAGCGATATTATCTTCTTGGTGATTAATGTTGTGTTCAGTGGCCTATTTCACCATAATTACAAGTGTGACAATTGTAAAATATCATTATAACTGACGTCACAGGCCTCCGTAGGCTACGGCTATCACTTACTATCTGACGGTTCATATGCTTGTTCACCACCAACATAAAATGATTACTAATAACGTTATTAAATCATTAATAAACTACTTTTTATTTTCCGAAACCCGTGACAATTGTCGCAAGGTTTAGTACAATTCTCATTCAATCTTGACATGAGGTTCGGCATATGTCGGAATTTCGCTACAATTGTCGTGTTTTTGTGACAATTGTAATTTTACTTCGCAAAAAAGTTGTTATTTACTGCTGATTTATTAAAGTTCCTGCACTAAATTTTATGTTGGTGGCAAACAAACGCACGGTCCTTCCAATAGTAAACGGTAACTGTAGCCTATAGACGCCCTAGATTGGAGAAACAGTAAATTTACAATTGTAGCACTTGTCAATATGGTGAAATTGGGGCCTGGTCCCTTTGCCACTTCGGATAAGTAAATTATTCCATTTTGCCTATTTCATTTGAATGAAAAAAAGCATCAAGGCTACCGACCCTGTGTCTATAGTTCTATTTAGGATATTTTCTAACCTACCTAATTAATTTACCACTATCACTACACTGGGTACCCGCCATATACCTGGTACACACACATGAAAGCGTGATTTTATCCCTGTTCCACATCAAATTGTATTACAATTCCATGAGCTTACGTATTCATAATACCAAGGATTTTTGAATAAGGATCGGAAGACATAGATATATCCCACAGCTATCCCGCCGATTTTAGTCGAAATTTTGACATATTATGAAGTCATAATTTCCCAATAATTATGGCCCATTTTGTAGTAGCAATGCTAAAATGGCACGACCTTCGTTAAGCAAGATTTTTTTCCGAAATAAATAACGGCCCCGTGTCCCGTTAGTAAATTTTACGTAGGTGCATAAGAACTTTGAAAAATGTATTATTAAATTTATGATCTCAGTGTATTTCTACATATTTGCATCACATAGGCGATATTGTATTCTATTTAGGTGTTTTATTCTAGCATGTTTTTCTATAAAAGTCTATACTGGTAAAGCCCTGTATCTACCTGGCTAAAGGTAGATACTGCAGGGGAGACCAGGGATGGTTGACTATTGACTATCCAGGAATAACTAGTGCTGGTAAAGATTGCAATTCTGAAGTGCCATTTTAGAACTCTTCTCCTTTTTTAAGAACTGTCGACCTTAAAAGACCACCATTTAGTCCTTTTTTGAGGCTTACTGAGTCGCAAGACGAAGAAGGAGATCTAAAATTCAAGTCCTAATCCTGATACCAAGATTCCCTTTTGAAATATCGGTTCAAAAATTGTAAAATGATTCCATGCCATATAAATACGAAGAATTTACAGGTTTCAAAAGTAAGTGCATTTCCACTGCGAGTGAGGTTTTGGGAAGCAGAATAAAGGTGCGTTTAAACCAAAAGAGCATTCGCTGTTCTAGCGCCCGTTCTACGAAATCAACCAATCATGTTTTGTGTACCGATTGAATTTCGTAGAGTGGGAGGTTAGAACAGCGAATGCTCTTTTAGTTTGAACGCACCTTAAGACGATAATAGAATGTTTTTGAAAGTTTCAGAAGGGTATATTTTTTTATATAAGTACCTACTTAGAAAGTGGGGGGGGGGTCTTCATCCTTTCATTACTGTAGTAGGTAGTTATAGTTTCCGAGGAAATCGGCTGTTACGACGAATCTATAAGGGTTCCATTTTCGCCATTTTGTCTAAGGAACCCTAAAATATCACCCACTTTACGTGTAGGAGGGGTTGGGGTAATATTACCTATACTACACTCAACCTAATTTAATAATTCTGAGAAAAGTTATAAGTAGCAGCGTGTTCTTATTCATAAAATTAATATCTCATCAATGAAAACTTGTTTCAAGAGCCACAAGTTGGGAATTGGGAAACGTTGTAAAATTCACTATAAATTGCCCCTTTATGTAGGTACCATATATTTAGTGTACCCGATGTCTTAATTTATTCTGTTATACTTTATAATGAGTGATTTTTTAAATAAATCTATTGCACAATTAATTCATAGAATCATGAGTAATCCATGACAAAACGCACTACGATCATTGCCTTTTTGAAATTCTTATTTTTGCTAGGTAGGTAAGTTTCTAATAAAAATGAATGCCCATTCACTCTAAAGTCGAACATCTCGCCACTTTTATTAAAATGTTTTATGTTATTTTATAAATAAATATATATTATTCTATTAAATTCAGACCTACTTTGAAACGCCATTTGATAAACTTTTGCGGAAGAACCAATTCTAAGTGTTTTCTTAACATTACGGCATAAATTCTAATTTATTATTTATTATTATTCGTTTAATTGACATAATTTCTGTCGATTTATTTTCGGTCATTGTTTTCTTATAAACTAAGTACCTAATGTAGGTAATTATCGCTTTGTTGATTTTATATATTTCCTATAAAATTACAATAATGCAATAAAGTATTTTATACAAAAGTGTAAATGCAAAGTTAATAGATTTTTTAAACGAAATTTATTTGCGCAGCCGGTCAACCTTTTAGATATTTAGGTAGATTAGATAGGTACCTAGATAGGTATAGATAGTTCAACGAGAGTGGAGGCACGCTCAATCAACGTGACATGTAAACACAGGGGGAATCAGAAATTAATGTTCTCTATTTTCGTACTGCTAGCAAATTTATTGGCAACTGTAAAAAGTTTGTTCAGGAGATTTAAAATATTTTGTCGCTACTTACACTAAGTTATTCATTTATTCACTTTTTTTTGCAATGAGTATTTTACCTATTGTCACCTCAACTCAACCTCAACTCTGGTGACATTACCTATAAGCGTGATATTTCAATTTTTTTTTCTCGTTTGACTGATCATTTCAGGAATCTGCTAACGGGACTTTAGTTACAAGTAAGTAATAATAAGTAACAACAGGCCAAAATGGAGCTCATGTACAAATCCATGCAGCTCATATGCGACCCTTCATGCGATACAGTGTATACCTACAATTAGGCATTCAACGAATACAACTGGCGAGCCTGGCGATACGATAATAAAATATCACATTTCATACGTTTTATCGGATCCTGGGATCCTGCTCCCCTTTCATAAAACTTGTATATAACAACTTTTATCTCGTTACAAAGGAACAAAAGCTGTGATACAAATACATAAAACACTCGAAACGTCGAAAGCGGATAATACCATCATTATACATTCATGTGCTTTGTCGTTTACAGTATTTATTTTGAAACGTGTCGAGGGGGGAAAACCCTCTTTTCGCTTGAAAGCTCCCGAAAGCGCGCGTAGAGGCGTCGGGCGGCGCTTCTGGGGCTGCCCATTGGGCCCCGGTCTCCCCTCCTGGCGGCGGCTCCGCCCTGGTGGAAACTCGGCCCGAGCAATGCGCGCAGCGAGCGTTCATTCATTCCACAGACCCGCGTCGAAACGGAGACACGTCGTGCGCTTGACACGTTTCGTAGTAAAACTTGAATCATCGGTTGTTGAGTCAGTGCAGTGCGGCAGGAAAGTGATGGTAGGCTGCGTGCCCGTGTGACTGTTTGGTGTTATGCACGCCATGAGCGACCCTTCAGCCTTGGCTGGCATGTTACCCTTCGATTCCATTGGACTTTACGAGCAGCCGAAACCTAGATTCATCTTCAAGATGCCACGAGTAGTTCCTGATCAGAAGGCTAAATTTGAGTCTGATGATCTCTTCAAACGCCTAAGCAGGGAAAGTGAGGTATGTCATAATGATATTAAAACTTAATACATTTAAATAGGTAGCAATAGTATTATTCGATACGTGGCTATAAAATAATTACTTATTGTAGGTCGTTATGTATCCTCGATTCGATGTAAAAACAGGAAAACTATCCAGCTTGTGATATCATTATTCGTATGACTTGCGCGTTATTGTATTCCAAAACTACCTACATTATTTAATTGCCAATAATTCGTTGGTATATGAACAAAAAACGATGGTTTGATACGTTTAAACTTCGAAATCTATCGTTATCTATTACAAGAATAATCTAGCATCTTAATGACATTTATTTTCTGCAATATGTACACTTCTACGAGACATGCAACAATTAAAATACAATTAATGATCTATTAGTTAGTACATTAAATTAAAATTAATTTGGTGTATACCTATCTACTACCTAAATCCGGGTTCGGCGATTTCGTCACAATCAGCACTTCTGACACCTGTCTCAAATAAAATGATAAACACGTTTTAACTAACTGTGTCCTATAACCATACCTAAGTACGAATACCTGATAGGTGTGATACGGATTCTAGCTTTATGGATAGGTAGGTAGGTGATAATGATAGTACCTACACCTACCTACTATTTACCAAAAAATTATCTGGTCTGGAATAATATCCTGGCTATTCAGTTCAGCCGGCCCACACAATCAACGTCGAACTGATGAACCTCATGGAGTAAAAACCATTCACATATCCAGATATTTTAAATACCTACTAAAGAGTAATTATATCTTTAGATCCTTCCGCAATCGTATGAAACTGGGAATTTTTTGAGATCCAGTATCTTTCTTTAGAGACCTACCTTTTTGTTTAAATTTTTGCGAGCAAAATTAGTCCAGAAATTTTATTTCTCACAAATATTTGTTCCTAGATCGTGGCTGTCTATGTATTTAAGTATCTTTTATATATATCGTCACGTTAAGGCCAGGGGTACCACCTCATCACAAGCCTTAATTGAGCTTACGATAACGACGTAAGATGTCCCAAGATATTTATATATAAAAAAGATCTATTCCTAAGTATTTAGGTTACTGTAGAATAGAGAGTATCGTACCATACCTATTTTATTATGGTAGTATTTATAACCAAAAACAAACGAGTACCTATTTATTTTACCATGGGGATTAGGTAGGTAGGTATATCGTGACATTTACCACATTCATACTAGTTAGAAAGCAACATCAATGACAACAAACTATAAACTACAGAACCCTAAAGGACCAAACTCGGGACCAGTGGCGTACAGGGTCGCGTTTTATAAAGTTACAATTTACATTTTATTTTGCTGTTTGCCTCTCTAACGCACGCACTTATTGGCTAGAAAGAGAGGCAAACAGCGAAATTGTAAATTGTAACCTCATAAAACGCTACCCAGGAAGATGATGATGACTCCAATAAAGGCTTCATTAGAGTGACAGAGACAACACCCCGAAATTTGCGAATGTTAAACGACTTTTATAAAATACATTCAAGATGACGGGTCAAGAGACGCAGGATCTAATAAAAATAGTGGCCACTTACCCCTTTTTCATAAACTTCTCCTAACTTAGCAAGCCGATAACTATCGTTTGTCAATTACCGTCTTGTAGATACGTTGATAAGACGGAAAGGCACACTGAGAATATGTACTTACTACATAATATTGTCTTTTGTTCAGGTCCGATACACGGGCTACCGCGACAGGCCGCCAGAGGAGCGCCAGATGCGGTTCACCAGTGGCTGCCGCGAGGGCCACACCGAGATCGCCTTCACCGCCACTGGCACCAACCTGCAGCTGGTCTTCGACCACTCGCCCTATAACAACCGAGGCTGCGACTTCCAGAAGGAGAATGGGAAGGTGAATACCAATTTCTTATTTTAAAAGAAATCTCAAGCAGCTACACAGATAAAAAGGATATCTTTGTTTGAGAAAACATATATTCTTAGCATATTTACTGGAATCAAATCAAAAACGTATTATCTTAAAATATATTTGTACCAGTCTGACTGTAGCATTTCTCAGTTGAAAAATTCATTTTTCTTCAATTATATTCTGGTTTCAAGAGTAAAATGCTTATTATAAGATATATGGGCGTTATGCCCAAGATCACTGATTTGTCTTATAACAAAAAGTCATAAAATGTTTAATTCAAGAAAATTTTCTGTTTGCAATATACAAATTCTTGATTGTTGTGACATTGTTTTAGTTTGATTTCATGCTTTCTTATTTGAAGTAATTGTGATCTTGAAGTAAAGTAAACTAATTTTAAAGCAAGTAGATAAAGCATTCTTATTTTTATTTTTGTTTATTTGTATTCAAGTTATACTATCTTGGTATAAAAAGCAAATACTGAGAGTAAATTAATCTGTTTTTAAGAAAATATTTTTTTACGGCTATAGGGAGAGGATCATATTCTTAGATTAAAAATATTTGCTTAGCATTGAAGAAATTTGTTTTAGTTGAAGTGACCTGTTTTTACCGTGTAGGATTAAATAATACGGTCAATTTTTATTGTCTGTGATAGGTATACCCAACTAGCAAAACAGTCATATAACATCGAGCTTACTCAGCTAATAAGTCGTATAAAAGTCATATAAACGCGAATTACACTGTACATATCGTATAAAGCCAGCTTATACAGCAATATGTCGTATAAAACCCATATAAACGCAAATTACACAGTACCTGTCGTATAAAGCCAACTTATACAGCAATAGCATAATAGTCGTATAAGATGTCATATACACGTTTATACGACTTTCTTATATGACTTAAGAGTCATATATGTCATCGGGTGATGTGGAATGTCGTGATTGCGTTTATGTCTTTATTTTATATCTGAAAAGGGAACTAAGAGAAGCGCTTGTCAACGTCACAGGTCACAGATGTATACTCCGAAGATCTAATTCACCATTACAATTAATTAGGTGGCATGGAAATTAATAATGAAAATACTGGAAACACTTGTATAAATCAACGACCTCGCGAAACAAGGTTTTGGATATTAAATAATAATATATACATATTTGTCAAAACATTTTTTTTTGTAATATCAATAGTTCATACCATCTTCACTTGTTTCTTTATTAACGATTTTTACTTTCAATTTAATTGTCTGCAAACTATTTGAGAAATGTTCATGTTATGTTTGCTGTCAAGTAAGTTGAATAAATCAACACAATACCCACAGTCTGTAACTTATGAAAGGTCTCGAACTCAATAAAACTAAAAAATAATCACAAATAAAATTTAAAGGTAACCTAAAAATTGCATAAAACTTTTCTGAGTAATGTTTACCGGCATGACAAGAGTGGTTGGTGCAACGCGCCCTGACACATAAGATAACTTGATATATGATTATAATTATGTTATATATATATGATTATAACATGATTGAGACAAACACACAAATCTTTTCATTCATTTTATTTAAGGTATGGCATTACATGTCTGTCAATACAAGATAAACAAATGCAATTGCAAATCAAAAATAAATGCTCTTATCAGGATTCCAAGCCACGACCTGCAGCTAAGTAGTAGGCAGTATATAGCGTACCTGTATTCATAAACGTCGCCTAACTAAATAATCCGATAAATATATATTTTGTCACTTTCGGTCTTGTGGACATAGGTATTGAATTAATTGAATATACCGGAAGGGACAGACCAGAAAATTAATAGTCAACCGTAAGCGAAAGGCAGCTAACTGTCTTTGTCGCACTAATGTGAAAGAGTGACATAGAGGGAACACTACGATACGCTATTAAGCGCTAGCGATTGGCAACTTGGCTACGCACCCTTACGGTACCTCCTTTATTTATCGGTTTGCTAATTTAGGAGGCGTTTAAGTATAAGGAGTATAAGCAGGTCACTAAGCTACGGATTCCTGAGTCATATACATATTTTAAATTCCTCATTCCGACTCATAACTCTAGTATAGGTAATCAAATGAGCATCGTCTCCTATAGTGAGGACGAGAGGCTGCGTTAAACTAATGGCATCATTCTTTACCGCTCTGGCATCAGCGGCCGGCCTCTCATCCGGCCCGCATTTTCATAACCCAAATTAAGACATAAATTCCTTTCAAACTTCTAATGAAAGAAATATAAAGCCGTAACACCGCAGATAACGTGTTGGTCACGCTTCGAGTTCGTCTCATACAATTAGGATCGAAAGCCACTACACGTGGAAGTACGCTTGATGATGATGTGCTTTGGATTAATGTTAATGTCTAGGATTGCATACATATCGTGGTCGTGTAGCTACCGTACAGTACGACGAAAAAATGGTGAAGTAAAATATATGTCTACATAATATATAAAGTATGTACTTACTTTACTCGCACTATACGATACGGTCAACCAATTTCATAACTACACTTTCCCGTTGGCATATGTTGCATCGCGTCATATTTAAACTGTCGGGTAGAGAATTGGGACAAGAGGCAATAATTCCTGTGAAAATTAAAGTTTTATTTTTGTACAATACTTACCATTCAGCAAATTATATGCTCTTTCATAATTGGAAGAAAGAGGTGGGACTCTTGTCAATAGTGCA
>JALPQI010001081.1:82500-157054 GCA_025490895.1 Thaumatotibia leucotreta | reverse complement strand
TTCACTGATGTACTTTAAACGACACTAGCGCTCGGCGACGAATGCGGCGTGAGCTGGAACTACACTGAGTCGAGTGTTTGACGTTTAATGTATGACCTTCGTATTCTCTAACGAAAAACAGCGACGAACTCGCCCACAACCTCGCTCACAGCCGCGATTCCTAATGTCAAATAAAACAGCTAGGATTTTAGACAAGGCTCGACGTCGAGCTCGGTGACGAACGCAGCGTCGAATGTGTGAATAAGAGAATAGCATAGCTGACCCGTTTTCATTGACCGCGAGTGTATGAGCTGTCGCTGCGTTATTAACGCGCGTTTACTTTCTGTCCATCCCATTCGAACTAAATACGATTTTTATTTTTATTTTATTTATTTTAGGGATAACTAACAACTATACAATATCCGGTGCTATTAAGTATTACATAAATTACGGATTATAATTATTATGTATAGTCAACAGCATTATCCACGGGTTACTCTAACAAATTGTGGTTGCCAAAAGTGAATCTGTTTTAAAAATTTTAATACAAAAAGTTTCTTATATATACATATGTAGCAGTAAAGAGTAATGACAAATCGGTATACAAGATTAAATTTGTTAGGAATATTTATAAACAGGCGTTCACTTCGCTTTTTTGTATACAAACTATGAAATGAACGGCAGGAAACTAATTAGATAGCAGCATTGTTTTAATGTACCTACTTAAATTATAGCTTCTAAGATCTACATAAACTCACTTAAAATATGTATTACTCAGATGAATACTAAATCTTGTGCTATAGGGTTAGTTGTTGAACATTGACACAAACGGACACAATGAAACTTTGCGATATCTCGGAAACCTGACCTTAACGGGTAACCCCGTCTATCAATCAAGGACGAACTTAGGGACCCTCCACATCTCCCCAGGGTGCGAGCGACGATCGCAGAAGGAGCGCGTCGCTACATGCTTCAAAGCGAATTGAACCCGGAAAAGTAACAATTTTTATTTATATTTCGTAATTTTTTGCAAGAATACAGAGAACAATTTGGTAGTATTTATATCTTTGACGTACTGTATATGTATTTCTGTCTATCGTACTATCGTATTGTTTATCTTAAGCTAAATACTTTCAAAATTAGTTCATGTTTTGGTCTAGTTTACACTTTTTTATTCATATAGTTAGTAAAAGATGGAAAATCTATCTCGCGGCGACATACTGACATACCAATCATGTGCTAAGCATACTGGGGGAGCGTAGACTTATATGATAGTATTTTATACAGGAATCTATTATTTCAATTGCAAAACAGCAGTTTAGGTCCAGTGTCAGCGAGGTCAAGTACGCCCTTGAAATTAAACCTAGAATATATGACATACCTAAGGCTTCAATTTCAATATTTGTCATAGAGTCAAGTCGCCGTGGAGTTGTTATAATATGCGAAGACTATAATTCTACACACGATTAGTAAGTTAAGGTCGCCATACAAACTAGACCACATGAGGAAGTGTATGCAAAATTTCACTCGCGTTCTGACCTCTTTGTGCACAATGGAATGCTTTCGGGTCATTACACTTATTTTATTTAATGCATAGAGTATAGGTATATGGAATACTAATATACAGTGTGTATCACCTCGTAGAGCGATGAAAGAAACCCATTAATATTTAGATCATACTAAACAACTTTTACTATAGGACCGAACTCGAATTCGCGAAAAAAAAAATACTCTCCCATACAACGTGTTCATGATCACGCAATCAAAATGTATGAAACTGTCAACATTTTTTTCGTGAATTCAGGTTTGGCCCATAGTAAAAGTTGTTTTTTTTTTATTTGAAATAGGCTTACTCATGGCCACAGACTAGCCAAGGGCAGAGACGTGGCCTACGATGGAGTGAGTTTGCCCAGAAGGTGCCTATTCACCCTTGACTTGAAGGTTGACGGGTTATATGATCTTGGAAATATAGACACCGGCAGGGAATTCCACTCCTTGGCAGTACGCATAAGGAAAGAAGACGCAAAGCGCTTTGTACGAACAAATGGAATATCTACCAAGTAAGGGTGGAACCCGGCCGTGCGTCTAGAATTTCGATGGTAAAATGGGGATGGTGGAATAAGCTCATGAAGCTCTTGAGCACACTGTTTAGTATGATCTAAATATTAATGGGTTTCTTTCTTGGCTCTACGAGGTGATACATACTGTATTTCCTACTACTGATTAGCAATGTACAAGTCGCATGCAAAGTATTATGAAGAATATTGTATTTCATAATTGAGTAAACAAGGCATAAAATATACCTCAAAAGGCATGTATATATAACGGTTTTGGCATGATTTAAATCAAACCTATTTCGAATACAATCGTCCCAGCCGTTTTTAGGGTTCCGTAGCCAAAATGGCAAAAACGGAACCCTCATAGATTCGTCATGTCCGTCTGTCCGTCTGTCACATCCGATTTACTCGGAAACTATAAATGCTACAGTAACGAAATTTGGTAAGGATATGTGTTATATGAACCGCTACAGGATTATGATACTAAATTGTAAAAAAAACCATTGGGGTGGGGGCCCTCCATACATGTAACTGAGGGATAGAATTTTTTTTAGTTGTGTATAAGCGTGTGGGGTATTAATAGAAAGGTCTTTGAAAATGATGTGAAGGTTTATACATCTCATTATTACATTTATTTAAGTAAATCATTTTCGAGATATCAGCTCTCAAAGTCTGAAAAATGTGTCCCCCCCCCCCTCTATTTTTTAAACTACGTGATATAAAATTTAAAAAAATGTATATTATGCACATTAATAAATTCTATCAACGATTTTTGGTTTGATTAAACTATCTCCTATAGTTTTTGAGGTAGGTTGATTTAACTGTATTTTTTTTTAATAAATTCATAATGGTACGGAACCCTTCGCGCGCGAGTCCGACTCGCACTTGGCCGGTTTTTTAATACAGAACTCTACACGGAGCATGTCCCGACATGCTCTTGGCTGATTTTTTCAAGTGTCTGGCGGTGCAACACATCATCAGCCTATAATCAGTCCACAGCTGGACAAATCTCGTATTACCCAAGCGTACGTAGAATTAGAAGGTAAATACCCATAATCGCCACGGTAATCGGGGTGGCGATCGCAGTAATGTGTCCACTATGATTCATCGTCAATCTTCGATAAATAAATGGTCAGTGACACTTCAATCCCTTAGCCGACTCTTTCGCCACCCACGGGAAGAGTTGGGGTGGTGACAAATGTATTCTTACTGCCGTCACCACGTGGCATCTGTTTCAAACATTAATCGACCAAGCTGTTTTTAGGGTTCCGTAGCCAAAATGGCAAAAACGGAACCCTTATAGTTTCGTCTGTCCGTCTGTTTGACCGTCCGTCCGTTTGTCCGCAGCATAGCTCAGCAAGGCTCGGATACCGGTTAAATTTTCAAACCGTTATCATGTACTTGGCGAAAAACCTTTTCTTTTCGGTTTTTTTCGGGTAGGTACCTCCCCAACTGGTGAAGTGAGGATGATATTTTTGTAATCCTATAGTGTGGGGTATCATTGAATAGGTCTCTTAAAAAACATCAGGGTGTTAAAGAAAAGTTTTTTTCTAAAGTTAATATTTTCGGAGATAATCGCTCCAGAAAAAAAAATCGAGTCCCTCCCCTCTAACTTTTGATCCGTAAGACCAAAAAATATGAATAAATCATAGTGGTCTTATAGAATACTTTAAAATAAAACTATTTCGAACATAATCGGCCCAGCCGTTTTTGAATAACTACGGAACCCTGCATGGCCCGACATGCTCTTGGCCGGTTTATTTAATAACTACAGAACTACACAGAGCATGGCCCGACACGCTTTTGACCGGTTTTTCTTTTTTTCTAGTGTCTGGCGGTAAAACAAACTTTGCCAATGAGGCAATGAGCCAACCGGAACTAATTCTATTAGATTTGTTACACTTATTTTCGTTATCGAAACATTATAAAAGACAACTTGAGACGGTGTTTTTTTCTTTTTTTCTGCTTTGTTCGACGTTAGAGTAAAATAAAATTGTTTTTTGTAATTTACACTTGGTAATAATTAATTATTAGTAACAATTTTTGAACAGTGTAGGTTAGGTACTTATAAAACGTTAGTTATAACGTGAGACTCTAATAGTACATTACGAAACAAGTTAAGATCTGAACAAGTAGCGATAAATTAGAACACGACCTAAGAGAGTGTTTTTAAATCGACACGATGTACCAATTTCCTTCATGCACGTGTATCGTAGGTACTAATTTTTCAGTACATGGCCCTCCAAAGTTTCAACCTCACAAGAAATGAACCACTTCTCGCACTAGGGCGTAAAAAAACTCCATCTGTACTGAAAAATAAATATTTTAGGACATCTTACACAAATCGACCTAGTCCCACGGTAAGCTCAATTAAGGCTTGTGATGTGGGGTACCTACCAAGCGACGATTTATATAACAGATATACATATACTCGTACATATAGATACTTAAATAGACAGCCATGATAAAGGACTAAATATGTGTGATAAATAAATACTCAAACAATGCCCTCGTCGGGATTCGAACCGGGAACTTTCTGCTTCGTAGGCAGAGTCACAACCAACTAGGCTACGGAGACTGACAAGTTTAATGTAAGTTATGTTCTTACTCTTATGGTGTAACGTTTCACTTGGTTAACCGACCAGTAAGATGCCTAATTACCGCTACTTAGATAGATGTTGGACTACTTTTCCATTTCTTCATAGCAGAATCAACTGTTAATTTCACTGCAAAATAGTACATTATCTGCATTACTGGTTTCTTTCGGATAAATCAAATAAAGAAAATATCAATCTGTATCAATCAGCGTCGAGGCTGGGCCTCCATAAATTAATTTTTCCTAACTAGTGCGGAAAAGTAAACTTTGCGCACGCTTACCGTGCGTGAATTTCTCTTTTTAAGGCACTTGTTATGAAAAAAGTCGTTCGATACACGTGTAAAAACTTCTTTTTAACTCGGGTGATTGTCTCCCGAAGCAAATTTTTTTTTGCACTTGCATCAAAATGTACATATTCTAGTATTGATGGTGCCTTTTTTAGGCGCTAGTGCGAGAAGTGGCTCATTTTACGTCGGGTCCAAAACTTCGGAGGGCCGTCTGTACTAAAAAACGTCGTACGATTCTCGTGCAAAAAGGAAATTTCATGTTTTTCGCACTTGTGTCGTAATGTATATTCAAAGTCTACCCCTGAATCTTATTCCACCATGCATGCACCTCCCACAGGGTCGCGTTTTATAAAGTTACAATTTACAATTTCGCTGTTTGCCTCTCTTTCTAGCCAATATGTGCGTGCGATAGAGAGGCAAACAGTGAAATTGTAAATTGTAACTTTATAAAACGCGACCCAGGTGTATTCCACGAGAATGTCGGTTACGTGACACCGTTCTTGACGCTGTTCTTGAGCTTTAAATGTTCATTAAGGTGCGTCCAGACCAAAATAGCATTCGCTGTTCTATCCCCAGCTCTACGAGATCAACCAATCACGTTTTATGTAACGATCGAATTTCGTAGAGTGAGGGATAGAATAGCGAATGCTCGTTTGGTCTGAATGCACCTTTACTTGAACATTTAAAGGTTCATTCAGACCAAACGAGCATTCGCTATTCTATCCCTCACTCTACGAAATTCGATTTTGACAACGTGATTCGTTGATTTCGTAGAGTGGGGGATAGAATAGGGAATGCTCGTTTGGTCTGAAACACTGAATGCACCTTTAGAAACTTACGAGTACAATTTTTGGTGTATCTGAATTTTATAACTGGCTGTTTGTATTTATAGAGAATTCTTGCAATTTCTATATACAGTGTGTAAATCTAATACAAGCGATCAATTAAACCAGGCATGGGATTCATTAGTGTAATTATGGATTGTTTTTTTAAAGTTACTCTCAATTATGACCCCACAGAATTTGTTTAAGATTATCGGAGCAGCAATGTAGGTACGAACATTTGTTATTATTGATAATGTTGATATGGCAGTTAGGTATGTCATCTGTTTTGAAATTAGCTGTCAACGAGTGTTTAACTCGCGTACCTATGTTGCTCTACATTGCGCGCCGAATTATTTTGTATGGAAAATTATATTGCTGTAATTTTAAATGTACTTATTATGTCGTAAACTAACACCCGTTAAGAGCTTCGCCCGTATTAGACTTAACCCTGTATTTCTAAGGTAGCTGTCATAGCCGTCACGTTCCAAATTAGACTTTTTCGTAAAATGCACCTACAGTACCTATTATTTATAACAACGTCATTTCTGTTTACGCATTTACATAAATCATATTATTCAGGTCAAGTGCGCAGCGCAAACGAAACGTGGATTCCGTCAGCCAACTTTATTGTTAAGTGTCATCGTTTTTTATTAAAAAACAATATTGGCATTTTTACGGCAGGAAAAAGGTCAAGAGCCAAGATGATTAAAATAATAAATATGACACCTGCATCAATAATTTATTTGTATAAGTAATTGTTATGGCAGTTACAAGTTCTTTTAACTCAGCTCAGCTCCTATAAAAGTAAACAAACTTAATAACTTGCTTTATTCCTCACGCATTTTTACAACACAATATTGGTTTTATTACGAATTTAAAACCGTAAGCCTTGAGTTCACATACTTTTTTAGTTAAAATTATTGATATTCATTAGTATTATTTAACGTAAAAAGTTATCTGCGTACGTGTTTCACGATAATGTGTCAAAGACGTCAAATGCTATGGAAAGTCAGCCATATTTGTTTTGTTTTTTTTTTATTCTACTAACGATTCGTATATCTACGTCATACCCAGGATGCTTAGCCAAGTTGCCAATCGCTAACGCTTAGTAGCGTATCGTAGTTTTCCCTCTTTGTCACTCATTCATATTAGTGCGACAAAGACAGTTAGCTGCCTTTCGTTTACGATTGACGATTGGCAACTTGTCTAAGCACCCTAGTCCGAGGTAAGCACACTGTTTGCAACTTAACCTCGTAAGGCCCAATGTGCATTACAATGCACACTCCGCTTCAATGAAATTTGAACCTTTCATAATGTTACGTTCGTGGGGTGGGTTTTCTATAGAAAATGTATGAATAAGCCACTAATTAAAACTGATACTTTAATTACTAATTAAAAGAACAAACACTTTACTAAAACACTATTAGTCACACACTGTTACACTCTCAAACTCGCAGTCGTTTCGCAGTCTTCGCTCTTGATGTTATCTCTTCGCTGTCTCAATTGAAACTCCTCCCTTGGCCGGGACATGCTGGGTATATATACAAGCCACTCGAATCTACAAAGTTCGAGATGACTCTAGAAAGTTCCCGAGTTAGGTCGGTCCGTGTGGATTGTGCGCGAACATTCTAGAGTATCGCTGTCTCTTTCTACAGGTTTCTCTTTCACACCCGTCCAGAATGTTCTCTCTATAGCTGTCTCGTTCACATCCTTCCAGAACATTCTCTCGTGCTGTCTCTATCTAATAGTGCTTTCTCTTTCACTCGTATGGGAAATTTAGCTATATACCGATTTGTACTTTTTATCATGCCACCGGCGTAACAATAAACTCGATAAAATCACTTTTCCTTTGTTTGATTGATTTTACATACAAACGAAATTCGGCACTATTCCTTACACAGCAAAGTTCTAAATATGGTTTAAAGAAATGACTATGGTGGGCTTTACGAAGAAGGTTACAGTGTGGTTCTCAATGGCACCTGAGAATTTCATCATGAAAATTTCAATTAATTTTAAAAGGCAATTTCGAGAATGTGTTGGTATTTTAAGTATTTGACAGACACCAGTTTTCCGAGTTTAGTTTCTCTTTTTAACACGCTTTTATTAGCTTCACATGCTCAAAACACGGAACAAAATTTTATTACAAAATTTGAGTTTACGTTACGTGTCGTTTGTAGTAACTTCATACAAAAAACGCGATGTAATGGTTTTTTTTTCGGGACATTGTTTTTTATTATTTAGATTAAATCAGCTCGTGATTTTGATTCGAAAGAGCCTAAACACGTTCTGAAAGAATCAGGTTTTCAGGATTTTTTTAAAACGCCCGAATACTTAAAAAACGTGATTTTTATTTTTTTAAATATAATTATTGTTTACAGAATGTGCTGAATATCCAAAATGATGGCCTTCGCCACAAACAGATACTAAAACAGGTCACAAGAAAGCGTGGACAGAGACGGACGACCAAGAAAGATTGGGACGCAAATATGGACGCACTGGAAAGCATCGACAGGCAAGTGGTTTTTCAGTACAGATGTATTTTTACGCACTAGTGCGAGAAGTGATTCTTTTCTTGTTAGGTCGAGACTTCGGAGGGCCATCTTTACTGAAAAACGTCGTACGATACACGTGCGCAAAGGAAATTCGTAACTCATGTCGATTTGAAACACTTCCTTCGATCATATTTTATTTAAATTATCACTCGTTTCGAACTTCAAATTTTTTGGCACTTGTATCGTAATATATACTATTTCACACCGCCTATTCGAAAACGGGTTTTTTCTTCCCTGCTAGGAGGGAACAAAGTGTCACTTTTCAGTTCTAGGACTTTCTATTGCTTGCCTAAGAAATAACAATGAAATATACAAATAGTAGGTGCTTTTAGATAGATACCTAGATAAAAACTTTATTCTCACCCACAATTTACATGGCATGTAAATTGTGGGTCAATGAAAACTTGAGGATTAACATAATATAGAAATAGAAATAACTTTATTCGTAACATACACATACCTACTCAAAAATCGCAATTTTATATTATTGATTATTTTATATAAGTAGTGTTAAATTAATTGTGTCATTGATTGTACTATTATGAAATAAATTCTATTTATGCTTAACATAAAAAAAAATCACAATATACAGCAACGAAAATAGTACATTTCGATACAAGTGCAATTTTTTTTACACTTGTATCGAAATGTACAAGCACAAAGTTTACTTTTCCGCACTTGTTAGGAAACATAATTTTACGAACTAGTGCGGAAAGTAAACTTTGAATTTCTCTTTTTAAGGCACTTCTTATGAAAAAAGTCATACAACGTGTAAAAACTTCATCTTAACTCGGGTGATTGTCGTCCTCGTTACACTCGAGCTCCATTTTTAACCCTCGTCGAAAATAGTACATTTCCTAACTTGTGCGAGAAAACTTTTTTTCGGCGAGGGTGAAAGTTGGAGCCCGAGTAAAACGAGGGCGACAATTACCCGAGTAAATATGAAGTTTTACACGTGTAAGGGACGATTTTTTTCATAACAAGTGCGTCAAAAAGAGAAATTACCGCGCGCGAAGCGTGCGCAAAGTTCGTTTTTGCGCACTAATCAGGAAAAATAATTTTACAAATAAAAGCGTGTATGCGTATCTCAGCGTGTTGCTAGCGATTGCCAGCGCTGGTCTTCCGATGAGACCAATAACTAGGTACGTTTTTCTTAAAACTACTACAAATAGAAGATGTAGGCCATATGTCGTGGCATAGAATGGGCGCTGCCGCTGGCTCAGCATGATGATGCGGCAGAAGCCACATCGCTGATTATTCTGTCAGGACCCATTCTATTTTTTAGTTATAATACATTACGATTTCTTCAGATTCGATTTCTCCTCTACATTGTGTAAATCTAATACGGGCGATCAATTAAACCCGGCATGGGATTCATTAGTGTAATCATGAATTACATTTTTTTAAGATTATCGGAGCAGCAATGTACTATCGACAAAATTGAATCCTGACCCACAAAAAGAGCTTGTCATAGTAACTGACGTACAATTTGACTTTCAATGTTACTATGACAAGCTCTTTTTGTGGGTCAGGATTAAATTTTGTCGATAGTAGGTACGAACAATCGAACATATATTTTGTTTTTGTTGATATGGCAGTTATGTCATCGCATTAGACGCATAATGTCCTAAAGTCGTAAAATGCCCTAAACGCAAAATACCTCAAATGCAAAATGAGCTAAACTCAATCTGCTTTTGAAATTAGCTGTCAACGAGTGTTTAACTCGCGTATGTTGCTACATTGCGCGCCGTATTATTTTGTAGGGAAAATTTTGTTGCTCTAATTTATTTGAATGTAGGGGTTATTTGAATGTAGGTACTTATTATGTCGTAAACTAACACTAAGAGCTTCGCCCGTATTAGACTTACACCCTGTATAGTTCAGGTTGTCCTGGCTGCGAATGCTGCGATGCTTGAGGTTCTGCATTTGTTCCTTAGTTATATACCTACCTACTCATTATTAGGGTTAGGATTTTGGTGGCATTTATTGAACATAGAGCAGTGGAGTCGATGTTACAGACATTTTTACTTGAATAAATGATTAACTAGTAAAATAATAACGAAATAGTGTTCATTTCATGCTGGATTTATCAAAGAATTTAAATAAATAACATGAATTTTATTTTTAAATTAAAAATGTTGGTATTTAATTTAATTTATTTAGTCGTTTATTTTTTTTATGATTGATTGAATGATTAATTAATCAGAGATAAGAAATAAATATATTCTATTAAACAGGGTTTCACCAATTTTAAGTATTGAATAATTTCATATTTAATATTTTACTACCTATAAATTGAAGTTCAATCATTCTTTGTTATATAGCTTATGATTATTATATAATATTTACGGTCTTCGAAAGTATTAAATAAATTAAATTAAATAATTTATGAAATAAAACTATGAAAACGGATAAACTCGCGTATATTAACTAATTTTAACTTCATTCCGACGTTTCGAACACTCCTGCCGCAGACCACGAACCCTGTAAAGTGTTCGAAACGTCGGAATGAAGTTAAAATTAGTTAATATACGCGAGTTTATCCGTTTTCATAGTTTTATTTCATGAGTAATCCTCGCGGTAACCGAAGAAAATATTAAATAATTTATTTAATAATTTAATTTATTTAATTTTTAATTTATATGAAATAATTAAATTAAATTATTTAATTTATTTAATTTTAAAGATCTAGTCCTCTCGAAGACCGTAAATATTATATAAGGTCCTAATTTATTACATGCAGATATTTTTACAGCTGATAGTACTCGGTCTCTGGAGCATATTAAACCGTGAAACATTATAGCTTTTACGATGTTTTTTTGGAGAAAACGGAAAAACAAATTTGCTACGTAAAGACACCCTGTTTATGTGATTATTAAATGAAAACTCTTTGAACAGATTCTCGTACCTCTTTTACGTTCCACTTAACTGGAACTGGCCACTTCACGTCGATAAATTAAATACTTGATTGTCA
This sequence comes from Thaumatotibia leucotreta, assembly GCA_025490895.1. Taxonomy (NCBI): domain Eukaryota; kingdom Metazoa; phylum Arthropoda; class Insecta; order Lepidoptera; family Tortricidae; genus Thaumatotibia; species Thaumatotibia leucotreta. The sequence goes on along the minus strand of JALPQI010001081.1, from coordinate 145,785 downwards.
ATGTCTTGTTATTTTCCGATGGATTGTGTCGTTTGATGACATGACAGACAGTGTTATTGTGACATGTGATAATGCACATGATGATTTTTTTCAAATGAAATCAAAAAAGTTACATGAAAAGATTTCTTAATTTATATTTAAAGTGAATTATTTTAATGTAAAGTATCATGTGTTAAAATATCTACAACTAATAAATTAGGACCTTATATAATAATCATAAGCTATATAACAAAGAATGATTGAACTTCAATTTATAGGTAGTCAAAATTATTCAATAGTTAAAATTGGCGAAACCCTGTTTAAAAGAATATATTTATTTCTTATCTCTGATTAATTAATCATTCAATCAATCATAAAAAAAATAAACAATGACTCCACTGTTCTCTGTCCACCTAATGCCACCAAAATTCCTAACCCTACTCATTATAATGTTTCTACATGTTTGAGTAAAATATTAATCTATGCAGTATGTCTCTGTAAAAAAACATATATTTCGCTTAAGGGTGCGGCTCCACTGACGCGGAGCGGAGCGGAGCTGTGCAAAATTGACCAATTACATTCTTCAAATTCGAATTCGAAACACTGTAATGCGGTCTCATTGGCCGAGCTCCCACAGCTCCGCTCCGCTCCGCGCCAGTGGAACCGCACCCTTATACCTTTAAGCCTTAATTGAACCTAGGTTTTGGCCTAGGTGCTACCTATAGGTCGAGCCTTGGTCGATTAGTATAAATAAATAAATAAAATATCTTCGGACATCTTACACAAATCAAACTAGTCCCACGGTAAGCTCAATTAAGGCTTGTGATGTGGGTACCAGGCGACGATATATATAATAGATAGATACATATAGATACTTAAATACATAGACAGCCATGAACAAGGAACAAATATTTGTGATAAATAAATACACAAATAATGCCCTCGCCGGGATTCGAACCCAGAACCTCCAGCTTCGTAGACAGGGTCACTACCAACTAGGCTACGGAGGCTGACAAAATCAAGTATAAAACTATAATATTTTTTTAGGAACTTGGAAATCAATGGCAGCATAAAAATGGACGATCAAGAAACAAGGATTCAAGAAATAAACGGGAACATGCACCAGGAAAACAGGAATCTGGAGATAAATAAAATAACGGACGTGAGGGTTGACGCATGCGTCCAATGTAGAAAAGATGACAGGAAATTGACGGAGATACAAAGGTTTTATGATGGGAAGAATATTATGATCACTGGAGCTACAGGTGAGTCTAGTCTAGTTCTTTATCATACCTATTTAGTCCTATTTATATTTATTTAGACTTTATTGCACAAAAGAACAGCTTAATGTACAAGAAGCGAACTTAATGCTATGAGGCATTCTCTATCAGTCAACCTTAAGGCAAAGCAGAAAAGATTTTAGGCGGTGCATTTGGAAGCGCGTAGTAAATTATTAATACATACCTATGACATAAATACATAAATATATACCTACATGCAATACTAATTTAAACCTATACGTATGCATATAATATACGACTTGTCAAAAAGATACCTAATCATTCTTGGAGCTGCCAGAAAAGAAATCACGCACAGATTTTTTTAAAGGCATACTTGCTCGGTAATTTTTTTAAAAGCATTCATATTATAATATTTATAATGTTAACACTTTGTTATATATAATAATGTTAGCACTTTGTCATACTAGCTATAAGGAAATGAATCAATACATTTTATTTATTTATTTATTTGTTTATTTATTATAGATAAAATATACAAATTTTGCATGTCAACACTTTAAGCTTTTTATTATATTTTTATTTTTTAAATATACATCCTTAAATCATTAAGGTCGAATGCAAAGACAAATTACATAGTCAAGGTCTTCACCACAGATCAGTATAGATAGCTAACGGTGGCATGGAACATGTCGCAGCGTTATGGCCGATAGGCCTTTATAGTGTGACAGATGCGCGCCCTATGAGCCACTCGCAACTTACCCGCGACTGCAGGATGAGCTCGGACATATCCGCAAAATGCCGAATTGTGCCGTTATTTCTTGTAAAAATAGGAGTGTAAATAAACATTTCAAGGACTACTGAGTCACGTACCACATGAAAGTATTGATTTTTTTTGTTATTAGTTGACAAAACCACGTATTTTTTCAAATAATATATAACAACAAACCGCTGACATAAATGTCATAATGATTTTACTTGGGCGTACCAATTGGTTGAACTATTCAGTGACAAATTGTATGTGCGTTTTACATTGACGGCTTAGAATAGCAAGCAAGTTGCAATTTGATAAGTGACCGTGCAATGTATCCAATTGCTAGCGATATTCACAACCGTCCTGTCATTTCTTGGTACGGCCGCTGCAAGCAGGCCGCGAACTAGAGGTACGACTGACCGTGCCGATGACAATAGGGTCGATAAATTGTTGATGTATTTGATTATATTCAATTTTTCTTTCATATTTTGACCTTTGTATCAATATCTTATCTTCATAAAGGTAAAACAATATATATAGATTATATCGCGTATTATATTATTTGAGCCTTTTACAATAACCGTTGTCAAAGGTTGAAATTGTTTTATTTAAATATGGGACCATCGCGGAAACGGCTGATAACATTATATTTATTAAGGGTACAACCGTCTAAATAATTATTTGTTCATGTGATTCCCAGCCACAATTAAGATAATGTCGATAATTGCTTTGTTCATATTCAAATATATGTTTATAATTGACATTCTGTAGTTTATTATTTACAAACCAGATCCGACACGAAAGTAAGAAAAAAGTTTTCTAATTTATTATTAAACGACATAAAATGAAAACAAACAATATAAGGACTTAACTTAACTACCTATAAATAAAAAAATTGGCCTAAATCGCCGTCAGTGGGCAAGGTACCCAGAAGGATGGTCGCATTCCCCCGTTGTATAGCTATACTTAAACGCTGTGCAAGGTACTGGCCAGCCCTCTGGTCGCCTGAGGTCTCTCTTAGGCGAGCCGCTAGATCTTTAAAAACTCCATGTGCACTTGGCCCTCATGGCCCCAAGGTCTCCACACCAAACGCCGCAAATATGTAGCTGGTTCCTAAAGCAGCATATTTGCGGCGCTTGAGACTTTCGGCTAATGATGCCGCGGCGCCAGCAGCAACGCCGGTGACCGAAACATGGGACGGCGCCAGAGTGTCAACGCAGGTGACGTCCCAAACTAGCGGCCGACCCATGCTCCAGGGCACCAGCGTCATTCCGTCTGGCCTCTTGCTGTCGTCCCTGGCCAGACCGTTGGGCTCTAGGACGGCCGGTATTTTCGCGCTAACAAGGGCGCGACGGATAACATAATGTTTATAAGGAACAGGAGACGAAGCTAAGTATTCTATTTTTGCTAGACTACGGTCCGACCTTAAGACGCGAATATCACTGGCCTATGATCAGTACATAAGTCATATTCAGAATAAGCTTACAAATAATCCACGCGCTTTTTGGCAATACGTTGACTCCTTAAATTCTAAAGGTGGGTTTATGTCTCGTGTTAGCTACGATGGGAAGGACTATGAGGGTATTGGAATGGCTCAGGCGTTTGCAGATTTCTTTTCTTCGGTATTTTTGCCAGATAAACCTCTCCTAGACGTTAACCGGATTCTTGTGGAGGATGTCAGTAGTAATGCGAACTATATCCACATCAGTCATATAGATGCTCGAGACATAAAAACATGCATAAACCGAATGAAACCTCACAGCTCCCCGGGTCCTGACAATATTCCGGTCTTCATTTTGAAAGGTTGTAAAGAATGGCTAATGGACCCGCTTCTTCACATGTTCAATCTAGCCTTAGATACTGGTGTGTACCCTTGCCAATGGAAGGTCACCCGAGTCAAACCTATTCCCAAATCTACGAGCATGGGTAAAGTTGAAGATTATAGACCAATAGCTATCCTATCTTCTGTAGCCAAACTATTCGAGTCTGTTGTGGATAGAATAGTCGCATCGCAATTAAAACCATTTCTTTGCGATGCTCAGCATGGCTTTAGGTCCCAACGATCAGTGGAGACGAATCTATTGACTCTGGTTGACTCCATTTCTGATTATCTGGATAGGGGTGCACAGGTTGACGTGCTGTACTTCGACTTTATAAAAGCTTTTGATCGCGTAGATAACGATGTTCTTTTAAGCAAGCTATGTAGCATTGGTTTTTCGCCAAAGCTCCTTAAGTTCTTTGCCAGTTATCTACGCGATAGGCTGCAATACGTGCAGCACGGATGCTATGTTTCAAAGTCTTATCATACTCGTTCTGGAGTCAGCCAGGGTTCGATCCTGGGTCCATTGCTCTTTGGGGTTATGGTGAATGATCTAGCTTTGGTTCCTAGGTACGCTAAATGCTTGCTGTATGCCGATGATCTGAAGTTGATTTATAGCGTGCGGAATACGGCAGATTGTTTGTCACTGCAAGATGACATTGATAGATTGCACCAGTGGAGTATAAATAATCGACTTCACTTCAATGTTGCAAAATGTGCGCTCATGACATTTAGTAGGAGCCGTAATCCTTTATTGAATGATTATCTATTAGATTCTAAATCAATAGCTAGAGTCAACTCTATTCGGGATCTGGGGGTTATTCTGGATGCGAACCTGAACTTTCACGAGCATATAAATACACTGGCTCGTACTTGTTACAGAAGGCTTGGGTTTGTTATACGGATTACCAGAGATTTCACTGATGCCAAGTCAATAAAGCTAATTTATACTGCTCTTGTAAGAAGCAAGCTTGAAGCGGCATCAATCGTTTGGAACCCTCATGAAACTGCATATATCCTACTACTTGAGAGGATACAAAAGGCTTTTCTCCGTTTCCTCTACAAAAAAATGTTTGGATATTACCCATTTTTATACCCAACATCTTTTTTGCTGGGTACACTAGGGTTTAACTCGCTTGAGGTAAGGCGCGATCATAGACTAGGTACTTTAGCCTGCAGTATTCTGCGCGGGGACTGTGACTGCCCTGTGCTGGTGGCTCAGTTGCTGCGCCTTTATGCTCCCTCTCCTACTAGATTTCTTTTTCGACCTCGTCTGCGCAATTTGGTAGCAGTGCCACCAGCTCGAACAGTTTCTCGCCGAAAATCACCGCTTGTCCGGGCCCTTCACCTGATAAACTCACTCCTCGAATCGGCACCGCACTGTGATGTGTTTGCGAGTGGATGGCGGTACGTATGTAATGAATGCCTGAAGTTCTGTGAGACGATGAACGCACGGCCTTCCTCTGTGATGTGATAATTTGTTCTTACTTGTTTGCCAAGTGTATTATTTTATTTATTAAATGGTGTCTACGTTTCACAGTGCCTTGGATCTCTGTAATGCTGTGAAATTGTATGTATAATAAAATAAAAATAAAATAAAATAAAGATTAGATACATCGTCCAATACGATATTTTAATCTGTATTTATTTCTTATTAAATGATACATCGATTTTAATGTTTTTCTTAATATTCCGGCCTTATCAAATATCTATAGATAATAATTTATCGACGTAGCCTCCTCTCTAGTGCCGCATCATATGATAGCGCTTTAGCCAATCACAGCGTGGCAAAGGCCCGACCTCGGAGACACCGAGACTCATTACAATTTCGCTTCGTTACAAATCTCTATCTTTCATATATCTATGGTCTTCACCAAAACAAAAATCACGAGCGCTTCAATTATGGTACGTAAGTTAGGCATTCAAACAATGCGGTATAGTCCAACAACCTTCCGTAGTAGAAAAAGAGGGCAAATTTAAAAGATATGGGTTCTTCGTAACACGAAAATTATGAACTAAGTTTTTTTTCATTCGTCCTCCTCGCGTCGTGTTCCTCAATTCTGAGGGTCGTGATTCCCTAAATGGGGCATAATCTTCTTCCGTGCAGTTGTTCGCCACTTGTTTCTTTCCTTGGCTGAGTGGAGAGCAGCTTGTAAATTGGTGTCTAAGGCTGTCCAAATCTGGTCACTCCATCTGATTGGACTACGACCTCTTGGTCTTTTGCCGTTATCCTTACCGGTAACCATGAGTTGCTCAAGATTGTGCCCTTCTTTCCTGGCGATGTGATCAAAGAAGTCAACTGTCAAAGAACCCTACGCAGGCAGATGGAAGAGAGATGGATCTTCATGTTTAGTTCGTGCAAAATAGACGCATTTGTACGGAAGGCCGTCCACGGGATCTGAAGCATTTTACCTAATTAGGTAACCTAAAATTTTTTGGCAGTCGACCCATTAGTAGGCTTAGTAGGACACACAGACAACATAACCTAAAGACGTAGCTTTAGACAATTATTTCATTTAAACCGATGCTGCCAAAAATGCTGAGGTGCGGGCGGCGTAACATGAGCTAACTGTGTTGTGATTCGTCGTTTCAAGGTCAATGAGGTGTAAAACAAACATGTCCGCCGGTCGCTAGTGATTTCCGAATGTCGATAAAAGTATCGATGGTTACAATGTCTATCGCTTTCACAATTCGATATTTGTCAGTGACTCACCGACAAAACCGTAAATCCATATCCGTACTAACGCATACCATAAATGCGAAAGTATGTCTGTCAGTTTACTGAGTCTACACGCTTAAGTCGCTGAACCAATTTAGACGAAATTTTGAATGAAGATTATTTAAGACCCGGGAAAGGACATACGATATTTCATTCATCATCATCATTATCATCATCATCCCCGCAGATGAAGATATATTATGATACTAGCTTATGATGCTAGCTTGAAATGCATTTTATATGAAAAAAATATTTGTACTGTCTGTCTGCTCTGCTGTGTCTTCATCTTCACATTTAAATTAAACCGGTTTAGATAAAATTGGAATGGAGATAGTTTAAGACCCGGGAAAGGACAAAGGATAGTTATTTTATCATCATCATCCAATTAGACAAAGTTGCGGTCAAATATTAATATCACAATATATCTTTTCTGAGACAATAAATAAAAGAATTTTATAAAATATACTTTTATTTGTACAATCATTAACTCGTAGTTACAAAGTTACCAAAAAACTACCATTAAAATACGTTGTATATAAAATTCGTATATTATTCGTTTTTGTTAATTTGAAATATTCCGGTTTAAAGTGTCAAGAACATATCACACTGCTAGGAGCAGGAAACCAATCATGTGACCGTTTTGTAGCATTCATCCACATTTCTTTCATGTTTGGGCATTTAGAGAAGATACACAATATTATTTAACATAATAGTATTTTTGAAAATTATACTTGTACACTTTACACTAAACCAGAATTTATTTGAGGATAATTGAATATAGTCGTAATATCTTATCGATAGTAAACAGACTGCAGGCATAGACATCACTAGTTCGGATATGGAGACTCCACCGCAGAGACTGTTGCTTGGTACGATTGAGAATAAAGATTTTAATTTATCTTTAGTTACCTTATCGATAGTAAACAAACATACTCTACGGTCATCCCTAGTTCAGACGGCCTACCTGCTCGTTACGCTAGACAAGGAGGGAGTTATACTTCGTGCAAAGTATTAGAAAGAGACTTTGTAAAAAGACATCAACGAGTGCACTAGATTTTATGCTTAAACTATTTTTAATTTTAATTGAAATTTATAAAAAATAGCTCACTTGTGAAACGAAATACCATCTTTTTGCACACTAGATGTTTTTACGTTCTTGCCACACAATTTCACGCAACAGTAATGCATTTTGCATGACGTAAATCACATTAAAACTTTCGTAATTATCTCATGAACGCCGGCCGCAGATTGAAGTTAGCAATGGAGGCGTGGCTCTAATATCGAGTTAATTCACCGTATGCGTGACAGAGGGGGTCGCCCGGCTATGCTACGTCTTGAGGTTATGTTGTCTGTGGTAGGACATAATAAGTAAAAATAATGAAACCTATAAATATACTTAAATGGTTAAATTCACGTGTATTTAATCATTACGCGCGTGAAACCCGTTCGGTAAAAAAAAATTAATTCGGTTCACGATCCTCGGAGATATTGAGAAATATACTTAAAAATAATGTTTTTTACAAATTGACTATCTACTTTTTTTGAATCGGTTTATAATTAATGGTACAACTAGATCCCCTGCCAGGCTGCATCACATTGTACAAAAATCGTAACATAGATTCGGTTTATTCAAGGTGCTAACTTTTAACCACTGAGTGCACTTTTGTTTTTCCGACTGACAATATTATAGACCATAATTTATATGCCTTAGACGACTTTTCCCGTCCTATCGTTTTCGTTACCTATACTAAATGATAGGATATTTGGGTCAATAAATTTTTAGGGTTCCGTAGCTATAATGGCTAAAACGGAACCCTTATAGCTTATAGATTCGTCATATCCGTCTGTCCGTCTGGCCTAGACCTTTCTATTGATACCCCACATGCTAATATATATCAAAAAAAATGTCTTTCCCTCAGTTACATGTATGCAGGGCCCCAACCACGATATTTTTTTTACAATATAGTATCATAATATTCATAATCCTGTAGCGGTTCATACAACACATATCCTTACCAAATTTCAATACTGTAGCATTTATAGTTTCCGAGTAAATCGGCTGTGACAGACGAACAGACGGACAGACGGACATGCCGAATCTATAAGGGTTCCGTTTTTGCCATTTTGGCTACGGAACCCTAAAAAACAAGTAATTATCATTATTGCATTATTATTCCACGCTTGTATTTTGCAGAACGTGAATCGAAAGTGAAGCATAACATAACGGTGTGAACTCTATTAGCTGGGTTAGCCTACTTTTAGCGACTATAACCTAATTGCAATTTTTTTTATTATTTATTTGAAATATTACAATTAGGCGTGCAATTCCCAAAAAGTTTGTACATTTTTATTTTATTTTTTTTTATTTTTAATTCATAATTCCTTAACAATCAGTACAACATTTTTTAGTTGCCGGTGTCTCCTTTTAAATTATTTACAAAATAACCTGTGCTAGGAGGCACCGCTCTTCCATAACTACAATTAAAGTAGTAATTTAACTAAAAGAATTATTTTATTTTGAAAAGGTAGGTAAAATACTTGTGTAAGTAAATAATTTTTAAGTTTGGAAACAAATGTAGTAAATTTTTCTTCACCTGATATATAACTCGGTAATTTATTATATATTCTCATAGACATGGAATGTGGTCTAGTTCTACGTCAAAGTAGAACGACTCAGCTCCGTGCTATGAAAAAGTCGACAAATAACTCTTTCGCATTAAGCGTCTATTTTCCAACGCACGGTTGGTAAGATCGTTTAAATTAAATCGAATTTTGCGCCGGTTGGGTGACCTTGACCTATTGTTCAAGGTCGTCGCGTCATAACGGTTTTTTTTGTTGTCAATTTTTGCGAGGCGTGAACGCGAGCTTAGTGGTCGATAATGGGGCCCTAGGCTCTCCGAAACATGTAGCGTAGTGACTAAATAAATACGCGTGAGTTTAACCGTTTAATTATATTTACAGTTATCATAGTTCACGATAGTTAAATTCATCAAATATATAATTATGTTTTAGGGTAAAGGACCTACCCTAAAACATAATTATATATTTGATGAATAGAATAGAAATAGATGAGTACAAATAAAATGGGGATGATTATTTTTGCAGTATCTGTTTTGTGAGTGTCGTTGGATAATAATAGGTATTTTTTTATTTTATTTTATTGAAACACGACAGAATAAATTGTCGTGCAGTAGTATAGCCAGGGATCGGAACCGGTATTTTACAAGAACCTCGAAATAGCCCAATATTTTCAAATGTTTTATGCTGTTTATGTACTGCTCAATATTTTATGTAATTTACAATATCATATTTTTAAATTACTCCATTAACTTACAATTTGTATACCGAAGAACGAAAAAAAACGAAAAAAGAACCGGTTTTTTTTGTATGGTGAAAATAACTGGTCCGGTCCCTGAGTATAGCCCAGATAAATCGTACACAGACTGTAATTCAACAAGAACTGTACCTACACGACATTTACTGTATCCTTAACACGTTCCCTGTGTGTGCATGTATCACATGTGATATATTTGAAGGTATTGATGATACGTGAATATATGATACACGACCCTATTTAAATATAGGGATAATTTGAAATTTGCACGTACGAGCTAAGCTACGTTAACTTACCCGCACGTATCAGCTGTAAAAACTGACAATTTGATAAAATTTGGTATTTAATACTGTTGCCAGGTTATGCTTGAAATTTTGAGCGATAATTTGCACGTGAGAGGTGACATTATCGATTTTAGCTGCACATGGAACGTGTTAAGAACGGTTTTAATGATCACCATTAAAAAGAAAAAACCGACTTCAACCGATTCCTCATAAATCCCATCATCAGACCCCGACTTATTACCAACGGGACCATCTCGGGGCTATACCCGCTCGATAAAGAAAATCACTTCATATTTAATTTCGCCGTGCCGCCGACTAGATGGGCCCCCATAAATGCCGTCACAAGAGACAGCCAGGGGCAACACCGGTACAGGCGGCTCAGGGTGCTTAGACAAGTTGCCAATCGCTAACGCTTAATCGTTAATCGTAAACGAAAGGCAGCTAACCGTCTTTGTCGCACTAACATGAAACAGTGTCAGAAAGGGAAAACTACGATACGCTACTAAGCGTTAGCGATTGGCAACTTAGCTAAGCATCCTGGGTGCTTAGCCAAGATGCCAATCGCTAGCGCTTAGTAGCGTAACGTAGTTTTCCCTCTCTGTCACTCTTTCATATTAGTGCAACAAAGACAGTTAGCTGCGATTAACGATGAAGCGCTAGCGATTGGCAACTTGGCTAAGCACCCAGGAGTGTAGAGAGGTGTACACCGCTTTCTGCGCAGTGGCTTGACAGCCGCTGCACCAACTCGCGACTTACGCAAAGGTCATTGGGCATTTTGTTCGGGCATATATTATGACCCACTGCGTACACAAACGAAATAGGGCTAGGAATGTAGGTAAATGTAAGTGCTACTGAGTATTAGTCGCGGATTTCTAGAATTTTTGCAATGAATTGAGTCAGAACTATTGTTTTTTTTTCAAAAATACTCTGTATAGCTGCTGTTACATAAGTTTCGAATGACTCATTGGTTTGAGCTGGGGCATGGGGTTTAAACCAGAATATTCCAGATTGAAAGACCAACATCTGCTAACCACTACGACCAGTAAGGTCACAACCATTTACGCAATTATACAAAGCTGAAAGTAAAAACATTAATAACACTATTTCCGATACAAAAAGTCTAATAACTTTTTTTTCCCGGTTGATACATACGGAAAAATTATATATTTAGAAAAGTGAGATTTAATTCTTGATTTTAAAGCTAGTTTGGTCCTTGTACGCCCAATGACCTTTACACTTCCATCCCTGGAGCATATAGCTCTGACGACTCCTCTCTGGACGGCCAATTATTAAGACTAGCCAGATCTGAATTCGGAGTTTCGAGTAACATACGTACAAAAAAACTGTCGAACCGAGAAACTCCTCTTTTTTTTAAGTCGATTAAGGATGTGCTAAGGCCACTGTCCAACCTTCACAGATTTCTTAAATTCTTAAAAAATCTTCTCTAACCTCGACCCGATAACAATGTAATCTCGAATATCTCATGTAATCGATTATCGGATGTGATCATAAGTAATCGTTACATAATGCCAACTCATTATGGTCATTATAATAGCACGCGTATGTCGTAATTTACTATGATAACTTAATATGAGGTATAAATAATAATGTACCTACAAGTTACAGCAAGCCTAGCCAAGATGACATTCTGCAATCGTATACGATAAGCGATAAGCTACGAACAAATATAACATGGAAGCCGCACGCCATACTAAATTGCCTTTCAAAAACGGTCCTGAATTTTAGTTGACAAGTGTCACCCCCTCTTCAATGCGTCACGGCAATGAATTTTAATGTCAACCTATAAAAACTTAAACCGCCATTTAAAAATAGTTGTGATTGGTCGATCAAAGTTTTGATTGGCGACATTGAATAAACATTTGTCAAAGATGTTGCGCCGAAATATGCGCGGTGTCACGAAAAGCTCTATGTCCTGCCCATCTTGGCACAATTGAACAATTGTGTTGGGGGCATTTTTAAGCTGGCGTTAGACGTCCATGTTATACAGGGTGTTTTTTTTTCGACCGTTCAAATTCTACGTAGTGAATGTGTAGGTCATACTGACCAACTTTTACTATGGGGACAAAGTCGAAATCGCGAAAAAAAAATCAGCTGTTTCATACATTTCGGCCGGCGTAATGCCGCCAATTTGTATGAAACAGCTGATTTTTTTTTCGCGATTTCGACTTTGTCCCCATAGTAAAAGTTGGTCAGTATGACCTACACATTCTCTACGTAGAATTTGAACGGTCGAAAAAAAAACACCCTGTATATGGTCGCAGGGTATGAATAATAATATACCTACAAGTTACAGCAAGCCTAACCAAGATACAATTCTGCAGTCGTACACGATAAGCGATAAGTAATAAACGAAGAAGAAGAAAAAGAAGAAAAACGTTTATTGGAGACACAGTAGAAACAAAACAAAACAGTAAACACAAAATGTTGTCTCGAAATGGCACTGGTCTCACCGCGAGCTACTAAGCTATGAACTATCGGCTACAAACACGAACAAAAGATACGCACTCCCGTGTAAATAAAAGAGACACGGCGATACTCGCCCGGCGGTGATAGCTGATAGCTGGGCGAGTATCGCCGTGTCTCTTTCAATTGGTAGGCTGGTAGAGTCAATGACGCTGAGCAAGATTCACCCCATTACCCATTTTTTTTGTATGAACCATTCTTTTTTTGTTGCAAAAAATGTACCTATAGAAATCTGATTACAAAAAAGGAAACTTATATACAATCTTTCTGGGACATTTTGGAAAATGTGGTGGATCTTGCTCAACATCTTTGACACTACCACAACCTACCAATTTTTATCAAAATCGATCGAAGACGTGATCCAAATGTACAAACTTTTTGAGGCACTATTACGCGATGTTGTTTTTTAACGATTGCTTTATGGTACTCCTTATTTATTGTGGCATTGTTTGTAGGCTTTTTCTTTAACTCTGGCAGAAAAAGCCTGCGTACAACATTTTATGAGGGTTTTTGATACTTTTTCTGCCACTATGGGGCGGTGAGATGAGAGCGGAGAGCGGAGAGAAGGGTCAAAACAAATACGCGTATTTAATTTTCTACATATTTTTTGGTTTAATCAATCTTAAAACATCACCATCACTTTAGGAAAATTGTTTTCTGAAATAAATAAAAAAATGGTTCCAAGTCAATTCCCATGAAATGAACAAAGTTCCAGTGATTTTCTTTAGTACTAGTGACTTTGCGACCTTGTTTTAAAGTCCATTCATCCTAGTTGTCTTATCTAGTAAACAACTTTCTAACCTAAAAGTACACGTTTTCTATTGTAAACTGCTGTTTCCTTGATTAAAAATTAAGCAATTTACTAATCACTACGGACAGACTGCACAAATACGGACTCAGGTATTTTGGTACAGGCAAATATGGCAGTTTACAACAGAAAACGTGTACTTTTAGGTTAGAAAGTTGTTTACTAGATAAGACAGCTGACGATGAATGGATTTTAGAACTTAATCTTCAGTTCGGCGACAGCGTTTACTAGCCGTAATCCATTACAATATCAATAAACTTCCAAATACAATAGAATTTCGATATTTTGGGTCATTGTCAGTCCGAAAAACAAAAGTTGTCCACTCGGTGGTCAAAAGTTAACAGATTTTATAAATCTATGTTACGATTTGATTGCATAGGGCTATAGACCGGGTAACCTAGTTCAGTACCTATGAATAGTATCTGACAGCTGTTTGGACTTCATGCCTACATATTGTCGCCTGGTGGCAGAAAAAATATCAAATATTTTTCCCTCATTGTATCATATCGACTGTCGATGCCGCTTATAATCAGCTCGACGAACCTTGATCCCTATAACAGCTGTCAGTTCAATACATTCAGGGCCGGATTTAGGGGGGGCAACCGGGGCAACAGCCCCGGGGCCTCCACGAATGAGGGGCCCCCACAATAGAGATTTCGAACAAAAAAAAATCAAATTGTAACTAGTAAACACTAGTAAAACATTTTTTTTTGTATTGAAAGTGAGAGAGCGGAGTCCGAGAACTAGATTTCAGCGAAAACATCAACGATTTTTCGGCGAAAAAAGCTCGGGAAGATTCCATTCATTAACGCTAAAATTTAATTTCAGATAATTCGCGTTTCCGATTATATTTATATGTTTTTTAAATAATAAGATAATGTATACTTATTTCCACAAAAAAATATTCATTGAAAAACTTGACTGAAAAAATGGTCTACTTTATTTGGAAAATAATTGAGGGCCAGAGGGCCTCCACTCCTTTGTTGTCCCGAAGCCTCTCAACCTCTAAATCCGGCCCTGAATACATTACTTGTCAAATTGCGACATTGTTGACAGATAATGTATGGTACTGACAGCTGTCATAGGGATCAAAGTTCGTCGACCTGATTATACGTCTCGCGACGTTGTATCTGTAATACCATAAGCGCCGTCGACAATAGCCCTTTACCCAGATAACGTCACAAATAACTATTTGTCCAGGTTTCCTCGGCAAGGTTCTGATGGAGAAGCTGCTCCGCTCGTGTCCTGGCGTGGAGAACATTTATCTCCTGGTGCGGCAGAAGCGAGGGAAGGACATCTACACCAGGATAGAGGAGATTTTCGAAGACCCTGTAAGTTTATATTCCTTTTATCTCTTCTTCTAAGGCTGCGGTCGTTTCGACCCGCCGCCCGCGGCCGATAGCGGCCCGTCGCCCGCGGCGTCCGAATGGTGTGTTCGGGAATGTTCGGGAATGCTCGGGAGCGGTTGTTTTCGCCCGCCGCGTATGGCGTCCACTGCTGCGGCGGGCGAAAACGACCACTCGACCTCAGACATGAGGCCACAACAGGCCTGGGAGACGTGACTCCTATGGGGTATTCCTGTCACTGCTCTCCAGGTTTTTTCTTTATGTGACGAAGGTATACAACTGAGCTCTCAGCCCACCTGATGGATAGAAGGAACTGAGGCCCATGGACACAGTGATCAAAAAATGTGTTGCCTACTCTGAGGACTTAGATGGATTGCCTCTATTCTATGCCAGTAATTACACCGGCTATCTTACCCCTCAACTGAAACACAGCAGTGCAGACACTGCTATTTAGCGGCAGGTTAACGGGTAAGACGGTGTTAGCTATCCGGGCGCACCCTGCATGAGGTCCTACCACCAACGAAGGCTGTTCGATCTTCGGCCATATGAATGAGCCTGAAGTGAAGTTTGGGAAATATTTTGGACCACATACGTCCATCTACTGGGTGCGCGCCCCCTACTTCTTCGCCCATCGACCATCCATCAGTCCTTTTATACGAGGTGGCTAAAACGTAGATAACCCTTCTACTAGCGTGTCAACCGCTGTGAATCGGGTTATAGTGCTGCTACGAAAGTCTCTGGGATCGGAGAAATGCCCGGGTCTGCTGCTGTAAACACCGAAATCCGTAAATTTAGAGGATTTGTCTCAGTTACTCTAATGACGCCTTCGTTGTAGTGATGGAGAAAAATCCTCGAAATTTGCAGGCCTGAGCAATTTCCCTTGTCAGATTGTCAGTGAAGTTTTGGGATGCAGATTTA
Source organism: Thaumatotibia leucotreta (assembly GCA_025490895.1). Classification (NCBI taxonomy): domain Eukaryota; kingdom Metazoa; phylum Arthropoda; class Insecta; order Lepidoptera; family Tortricidae; genus Thaumatotibia; species Thaumatotibia leucotreta. The sequence goes on along the minus strand of JALPQI010001081.1, from coordinate 130,102 downwards.
GGCCTATTTCCCGTTAGGGCTTTTATAGAAACTTTTCGATTCTACCGGTTAAAGTTTGTGAAATATAAATTGGTAACTTTCTACCTACATTATAGTAAAAATAAACATTCAATTTATATTTCTCGAACTATATCTCAAGTACAGGTAAATTCAACAAAGCTGGCACGAATGGATCGAGTAAGTGACAGAAAGTATCTATGTGTCGATGTCAAAATGACAGTAGATACAGGTTGGTATAGCACGGCCGCATGCACACAATGATAGATGTCATTCATTACATTCATTCCATTCGTGCCAGCTTTTGTGGATTTACCTGTACAATATGGCACTTTACTGAAATGTAAAATTTTTACCTGTTTTATTCTTTTTTTTATTCCCTGTCATTCATTTCATTCATTCCATACGTGCTAGCTTTAGTGAATTTACCTATAGGTAGCACTTTTTTTTTATAATTACAGGGTAAGTGGAACCTATTTTTCATTCAAACCAAGTATATATTTTTGCTTGAATGATAAATTCAGGAAAAGTTCAATAAAATCAGATAGGTACACCTAATTTATGTAGGTAAATATAAATTTTCGCAAACATGACCTCGAATTCAAATATTTTTACGATTGCACATTCTTCAATTGTTTTGAATGGGTCTGCAACTCATTTCATAAATGCTTGCAACATGGCGACACTCAATAAAACGTGGCCGCCATACAAACGAGCGCTTGCAATTGCATTTTGACTCGATATAAACTACATTTGTCCGTGTAGCGACGGTAAGAATACATGTCACTACCCCAACTTATCCCGCGGGTGTCGTAAGAGTCGACTAAGGGATTGAATTGTCACTGAACATTCGTTTATTGAAGATGGATAGGCAAAATTGTTGCCATGTAAAGAATATCGAAAAATGCTTGTGCAAAGTTATGCTGGTCAGACTATATCTTTTTGGCCACCATATTGTCACTTAGTGCATTACATAAGCCATATTGTGCTGCCTAGTCAATTTGTGTAAAATCAATAGGTACCGCATGCTTTTTTTTATGTTGGCACAACAAAATGGCTCCACTCCACCTGATCGTAAGTGAAAAGTAGAGCCCAAATCGCGGCGGCAACGAACAGGAGACCAGCAGTAACCTGTCAGTTGCCACCGCCTTGCTGGCCCTCTAGATGCTTCTTCACGCTTCGTTTATTTATTTAATAGTAATAAATGATGACTATACTCGTACTACTATTTCAACTAAGTACCTATTCCAACCGCAACGAAATATAGCCTTTCTGAGGCTTACCATAATGGCTGCGGTAAGTCGTGTATCCGAAAATTGTCGTAACAATTTTGCGGCTGGCAATTGGCACTCGAAATTACTTGATAAACAAACCAAGTTTTCGTCAAAAATTGTGTTTTGGATACAAGCTTTTGAACACTTATAAGTAACGACAAATAAGTACGATATCTTGAGGAATTTAAGCTTGATCAGCGGTTTTAAGTATACAGCGTGTGTATTTGATACGGGCGAATATTTTTGTGGCGATTACTATCGGACCTAGGGAACCTATTTACATAAATTTATTTTAGAAATTAAGGTATTTTTTTTTTCATACAAAATAATTGAGCCCGCAATGTATTGCATCCACTGGTAGCCACATTACTTAAAGTAGACATAAGTATCTAAACGTCATACGAGTCTCATGTCAGTTGGCCGGCATACATTGCTGCTGGGTGGCACTTTAGAAAAATCATTACACCTAATCAACAACAAAATTTAACGAAATGGTTATCTTATACGACTCGTAGGATCAGATATTATAGCTGGATTAATTATTCGCCCGTATCAAATACCCACGCTGTATTTTAAAATCGCTTTTTTTTTAATAACACCAAAACAGAGTTAAGTATATTGAAATTTTGTGATCGATTAGTGCTTGATTGTCGTTATAAATCTGACTAAAATTAAGTAGAGAAAAAGAGACACGACGATACTCGCCCAGCGATACTTTGTTCGTGATTATAGCCGATAGTTCATAGCTTAGTAGCTCACGTTGAGTGCCTAATAGTGAAAAAGCTCATAAATAAGTATAGGTAATTTATGTTTAAACATATATTATGTACCTACACCAAACCATGTTTTACTATATTTGATGTAAAGCATCCGTTTAACAACAAACATTTACACAGCCAATATGTATTTACTGCACAAACTGAATCAACAATTGTGTCAAGTGTCAATTCGTCCAGCCCTTGGTCAGGCTGAATAAGTGTTGACTTTGACATGCCCGTGTCATGCTTAAGGTTAAGTGCCAGTAAATATGTCAAGGTATTGTGGATTTTCCTTCAACTTATAAATACTTACTTTAAATATAGTTATAAGTTATAGACATATAATAAGTAGGTAAATATTTTTTCCCCTCACTAGCTCGTAAAGCGCTCTTTTATCCTTTATTACAAGCGGGTAAAAACGCATCTTATTCACATGTGAGGCAAAGTAATTTGACCTTGCTCTAATTCCTATGGCCCACTACTGAAACATGCATAAAATGTGTTATAAATAAGTATTTTATTTTATTTTATTTATTTTATTTATTAAGTCATATATAAGCATAACAGTACAGACACCAAATCGCTTACACATTAATTGATTATACATGCATATTCTACGAATTATAAGAAAATAAAAATTGAATAACTAGACAAATTACAAATTTTAAATCGTAAATAAGTAAACAAGACAGTAATATAACTCATAAGGCATGTATCTAGTACGGTCTTGGCTTGATTAGATTATTTGTTAAATTTAGTGTATATTATAATTTTAATAATCTTTAATTTGCCCAATGGTTGACTGGTAGAGAATGCCTTAAGGCATTAAGTCCGCCATTTGTACTTTTTTATTGTGCAATAAAGTTTAAATAAATAAATAAATAAATAAATAATTTAATGTATATTTTCTTTTTTAATTTTTAAATAATATGAATAATATGTTGAAATGATTATTTTAATGTAAACTGTAAATTAATTGACATCCTAATTTTATTTTATTGTTGTTGACATGCAATTTTTTTAATTTTATGAATAAATGAATATGAATACGAATGTGAATATGTACAGTGTGTTAACATGACACTAGCTTTTATTGAAATCATGGATTGCGATGCAGATTTTTAGCCGAACAGTGACCATTATTCGATCCAAAATGATAATTTTAAACGTAATTAGCGTATGAAAAGTTAACAAGTTATTACCACAAAACAGAAAAAACGTTATTTTTGTTCTGTGTCTTATTACGAACTTAAAACCTGAAACCTCGAGTTCATATATATTTTTAGTTAAAATTATTAATATTTAACGCATAAATATATCTGCGAACGGTTTCACGATTATGTGCCAAAGGCGCGAAATGCTATGGAATAGTTTTTTGAATTCTACTGACGACTGTTTTTTTTTATTTTCAGGTATTTGACAGATTAAAGGAAGAAATCCCGAAGTTTCGCCACAAAGTGGTGGTGATTCCTGGGGACTGCGAAGCTGTGGGCCTCGGGTTGTCTCTGAGTGACAGACAAATACTGACAGAGAAGGTAAGATGCTGTAGGTATTTTGTGAGGGTGTAGCCTTCGGGGTTTCAGTGACGGGAGTGAGAAGGAAACAGGAAGTAGGGCAGCCAGTAGAATATTTATTTATTCAAAAATAAAGGCACCTGTAATAGATACAAGTACAGTCAGCTAAATTGATATTGAGTTGGAATATAAATTTAAAACTATAAAGTAAAAACTTACAATATTGTGTCTTTGGGAAAGAACGACTGGAATACAGGTAACAGTATTAACAGATATATATATATTATAGGTATATAAGTATAAAACACATTCACTGGATATTAAAAGTTCGTAACAGAGCACTGACTCGTGCTGCACTTAGATTCTTAAGAGAATTGTCAAATAGTAATATCGCGATCTGTGTTCTAATGGACTGAGGATGAATGATCAGGGAAATTAATGAAGAATGGGAATTTGTAATTTTTAATTTGGAATAAAGGATCTAAAACGGCCAGAACCTAACATGGAAGGGGCAATGTGTGTTCCGATATACACACATATTTTACGTCACATATTTAGGATGGGTGAGTTTAGGTCGAAGTGTCGATATCGGTAAATCGATGAATTGATAAACTGATGCTATTATTTACAAAATGCAGAGGTCTGAATAAAGACGAGAAGTTTCCAAAACTTTGTTTTTTTTTTCTCTTGGTTTTGAATATTTTATTACTTTAACAAACTGAGCGCCGGGAACTCCCGAGGGGAGTTCCCTGTGGGAGGTCCATTTTCGCTACAAAGCGGAAAAATCACGGGATCGGTTACGAGCGTAGCGCGTAGCACTCGCTCGCAATGAAAATGTTTTAATTGTTACTTGTGTCATTTTTTTATATATATGTATGTTAAATTCTGTGTACTCGTTATCCTTCGTGTTTTTCTCCCGATGGTCTCATCGGAAGATCAGCGCTCACGCCAGCATCACGCTGAGATGAGACCATTTCGTGGCTTTGTTTATTTCTGTTTTGCTAGTATAGTAAGTATGTCTCTTTGTCAAAGTCTACGAATAAATTATTATTCTATTATATTCTAAATGTTCATCATCAGCCTATGTTAATCCACTACTGGACGTAGGCCTCTCCTATTAACTATGCGTATAGATGAATTAGGAGGTAAATGCCCATAATCGCCACGCTGGGCAAGCGGATTAATGTGTCCACTATGATGACGCTGCCGCCCATCATCAATCTTGCAGAATGGTCAGTGACACTTCAACCCCTTAGTCGACTCTTACGACACCCGCAGGAGGAGTTGGGGTGGTGACACTGGTGACAAATGTATTCTTACTGCCGTCACCACACGGCCATTCTAAATGTTATCTAAATGTAATGTTCTACAGGTGAACGTGGTATTCCATTCGGCAGCAACAGTAAAATTCGACGAGCACCTACGAGCGGCGCTCGCGACGAATGTTCGCGCCCCGCTACATCTACTTAGGCTAGCCAGAGACATGAAGGACTTGAGTGTGAGTAGTATATACCTATTATAATCGTCAGTTAAAAGTAAAACAAAATTAATCAAACCTGCAACCTTGCATTAATTCATTATCACGCACTTGAAGAACATAGTTTTGGTTTTATCATCAACTTAAAACCTTAAACCTGAAGTTTACATATATTTTTTGTTGAAATGATTGTAATTTTTTTAAGATTAAATTAATTGAATTTGAACTTGAATTGATATTTATTACTGTTTAAGTAAAATATATCTGCGAACGTGTTTCACGATCAGACATCGTAAACTGCGATCGAAATTCATTGAAATGACGTATGACAACCTGTTAGGGATAGCGAAGATTCTAAAATGAACTAAAATATTATGTACTAAAATAATACAAATAATAATAACTGGACAGAATCTGAATCTCAGTTTAAAACAAAACCAAATCTCTCCAAATGTTTCACTTGGGAGAGTGAGTAATAATTAAGATACTTTTCGCACATTCGATGGCGAAACAACGCAAACAATACAATCAGCATCCCTATTTTCTGTCTAATTGTACACCCGCAAACCGAAGATTTTTATCTAATATTACTTCGTTTCTGACAAACAAAATAATTATAAGAAATTTATAATGTATAAATTGTATAAGTTTAATACTATAATGATAAATAAACACATTCCGCCATATAAATGTATAAGTAGCATAACTGACGATTCGGAAGTGCTTGTTGCTAAGCCTACTCATCAATAAATATTTTTTAACTTAGACTTGACTGAGTAACAAACCCTAGTACTTCAATGAATTTCGATCGCAGTTTACGATGTTTGTTCACAATACATTATGTGTCAAAGACGTCAAATGTTATGGAAAGTCAGCCATATAATATTTACCTTTTTTTAACTTTCAACTGAATGGTATAGATATTTTTCTATCTGCTTTTTGCTGGTGGTAGGATCTCGTGCAGGGTCCGCCTGAATAGCTACCACCGTCTTACCCGTTAACCTGCCGCTAAATAGCAGTGTTTGCACTGCTGTTTCGGTTTGGGGGTAAGATAGCCGGTGTAATTACTGGAATAGAGGCAATCCATCCAAGTCCTCAGGGCAGGCAGCGCATACGCGATTTTCTGATCGCTATGTCCATGGGCCTCAGTTCCTGCTTTCCATCAGGTGGGCTGAGAGCTCCGTTGTCTACCTTAGTACTGTTATCGATAAGTACACCCTATTTTCATAAAGATATTCGTAAAATTAGGTAACCCAGAAATACATGATCCGTCTAGGCTTTTCTTTAATATTTAATACTTTAGGCGGTATTGTTGTGTTGTCAGTGTTGTTCAGGCGCCTAACACCACATGGCTTTGGTATCAGTCACTGTCAGATATATCAGACCGGCCATGGAGCTCAAAAAAGGGCTCCCAAATATTTGTGAACACTCTGGCCTCTCAAATATCCTCTGGAAAGTGGCCTCTGAAGTGGCCTCTAATGGCAAATATCATACATCTTATCATCACATCACATCACCTGCCTATAATATAAGCATATGGACGAATTAGGCGGTAAATGCCCATAATCAGCACGCTGGGCAAGCGGATTGGCGATCGCAATAGCGTGTACACTCTAATGACACTGCTGCCCATCATCGATCTTCAATAAATACATGATCAGTGACACTTTAAATCCCTTAGTTGACTATTACAACACCCGCGGGAAGAGTTGGGGTGGTGATAAATGTATTCTTACGGCCGTCACCACACGGCCACATACATCTAATAGTTATGATTCATTCCAGGTCTTCATGCACGTCTCAACAGCGTACTCCAACTCCCACCTTCAAGCTGTTCAGGAGAGGTTCTACCCCTGTGAAGCCAGCTGCGACCACCTGGAGACAGTTATAGACAAACTAACAGACGAACAGATCAACCAAATGTTACCTACGTAAGTAGTTTCTACCTACTTCATCTGTAAACTGTCCAGGTCAGGTTCTACCGCTGTAGAGCTAGCTGTGACCTGCTGTAAATAGTTATTAACAAACTGATGGACGAGCTGATCAACCAAATGTTACCTACGTAAGTAGTTCCTATCTACTTCACCTGTAGACTATCCAGGCCAGGTTCTACCCCTGTGGAGCCAGTTGTGACCTGCTGTAGATAGTGATAAACAAACTGATGGACGAGCAGATCAACCAAATGTTACCTACGTAAGTAGTGCCCATCTACTTCAGCTGTAAACTCTCTTAAGTCGAGGTTCTACCCCTGCGAAGCTAGCTGCGACCAGCTGGACACAGTTATAGACAAACTGACAGACGGACAGATCAACCAAATGTTGCCTACGTAAATTGTTCCTACCTACTTCATCTGTAGACTAGCAGGCAGAACTGGCAGACGAACTAATGAACCGAATGTTGGCTACGTAAGTAAACATTACCATCTACTTCAGCTGAAAACTATCCAGGAGATGTTCTATGCCTGTGAAGCTAGCTGCAGACAGTTATAGACTAACTGACAAACGAACAAATCAACCAAATGTTACCTACGTAAGTAATTTCCATCTAATTCATCTGTAGACTGTCCACTGGTCCAGGTCAGGTTTTACCCCTGTGGAGCCAGTTGTGACCTGCTGTAAACATTTAAAACCACACTGACATACGAACAGATCAACACAAATGTTACCTACGTAAGTAGTTACACTTACTCCATCTAGAAGTTGTCTAGCTTAGGGCCTAACCCTCTCCTCTCTCTCTGCCGTTTCCCATCTATCCAATTGTATTCACCAGGAAACATTGATAGACAAATTGACATATGATCAGATTTACCAAGTGTTACCATGTAAACAAGCAGTTTCCACCTAATCCACTTCGAATGTATAGGTGAGGTTCTAAGCCAATGGTATTCAGCTGGAGACAGTTATAGACAAAGTGACAGACGAACAGATCAACCAAGTGTTACCTACGTAAGTAGTTGCCATTTACCTGAAAACTGTCGTAAGTCAAGGTTCTCATGCTTAGCCAAGTTGCCAATCGCTAACGCTTAGTAGCGTAACGTAGTTTTCCCTCTTTGTCACTCTTTCATATTAGTGCGAGACAGTCAGCTGCCTTTCGTTTACAATTAACGATTAAGCGTTAGCGTTTGGCAACTTGTCTAAGCACTCTGGACAGTAAGTGTCATATTTCACCACTACATCCATAATAGTTAAACGTTCTTAATAGTCATAGGTAGTATGATTTGATTAAGCAGCATTCTAGCTTGAATCTGTCTGTGGATAAATGTGGTCTGTGTCTGTGTGTGATGTGTACAGTACTACTACTTATAACTTTCCCAGAAACGAACCATGGACAAGCTAAGCAACCAAAAAAGAGCATTTTTTGAGAAAGTGTATTAATCATTCTTTTTTTTCAGTATTCTAGGCCCCTGGCCTAACACGTACACATTCACCAAAGCACTGGCGGAGAAGGAGCTACGAGAGAACGTTGGAGACCTGCCGCTTGGAATCTTCAGGCCTGCCATAGGTGAGCTTTGCCAAAATGTTTATCGTAGATATCATCAGCCTATCTCAGTCCACTGCTGGATGTCATCATCATCATCATCTCAGCCATAAGACGTCCACTGCTGAACATAGCCGGGTCATTCTCATAGGGCACGTTTTTTGGGCGTCGGGTAGAATAACTTTGTATTCTTGCATATATATGGCGTAAAAAAAATGTTGGAGGGTAGTTTTTGTTTTATTCTACCTGTAGCAGTTGTAATTTCGAAGATAATCTCTTTAAAACTAGTAATAAAAAAATATAAAAGCCTACTTTTATCATGCTCCATCAAGCGTACAGACTCCAAAATTTGGGACAAACCCCTTCGCAACTCGGGAACCACTACTATTACCTAACACAGGATATTGTTTTATTATAGTCAATTAAACAAATTAACATTTTGTTAAGTTGATTGTTATTTCAACTGCTTGTATAAAGAAATATGATTTTTTCTCCGCGCGTACGAATTTATGACTAAACTCCGTCATTGGAAGCAAAACAAAATTTCACATCACTATTTGCAATTTTACGCACATCACTATTGCATTGAGCGAGCCAGTTCAGTCTTGTCTGTGACACGTTGGGCGACGGAGGTGCGTTTGGCGACGCTGGGCGATTTTACGAACGTAAGTATCTAATCTCCGTTTTTTGTCACCTGCATTTTCTCAACTCCGTTTAGTCATTTATTTTTCTATTGGTGTGGTTGATCGTTCTACTATTTAAGTATAATGAATTAAACTGTATTACCTGTAAAATGCGTGTAATGTCATTGTACTAAATAAGATAATTAATGAAATAAAAATAAAAAATAGCTTTCTCCCTAGGCTCCGTCAAATAAACTCCGTCAAATATTTAGACGGAGTTGAAAAAATACGTGTATTTAGTATCTAAGTGAGCAGTCACATGCAAAAAAACTTGTTTTTCATCACATTTGGTGCTAAAGCCCAATTAAAGTACCTATACTCCCTTTAATTAGGTACCTACTGCGAATTTTACGTAGACATGTACTGTTTACATAGTACATTGATCTACAATACCAAGAAAAATAAAACATGTGAAATTTGACGCAATTTCTTCGTTCTGAACACTAACGATAGATTTTTTTACTTACAATACCGTTTACAGCATTTTTAGAGCTAGGGCTTTTCGTTAAACTTACTTCAATATTTTTTTTTGTATCATATACTTAGAATGCCGAAAATCAACAAACCTACGGTAGAGTATATGAAGGAAGCTCAACGTAGGCGTAGAGCTAAAATAAAGCAAAATCCTGAAAAATACGCTATGGCAAAATAAAAAGAGCGTCAGCGTAAAATAAGTATTATTACGTGTATTATGTTATTCACAAAGTGATTCTTAATGTTTGTTTTCGTCCATGCCTTAAAAAAATCATATACAAATGAATAAAAAAGTCACTTTTTTTGCCCCTATGTCCCTATGTCCCTTTGTACGCTTAAATCTTTAAAACTACGCAACGGATTTTGATGAGATTTGAAGGTTTATATGTAGGTATAGTACCCGTGCGAAGCCGAGGCAAATCGCTAGTATTAAAATACATAAATTATCATTCAGGTTTAAGAGCACTGTATCCATCAACTCCATATCATATTTCTAAACTCCGTATAAAATATATCAACTCCGTCGCAACATTTTCAACTCCGTCTTGGTGAAAAAAACAATGGCTTATAAAACGTGAACTAATAGATACATATGAAGGACAAAAGTATACATATGATCTAAATAACTCAATGATTCGTATTTTATATATAATATAGCAGTAAACATACTGTACAAAATCAAGACGGAGTTGAGGCTGAGAACGCCTAATTCTGAGAATGACCCAGCCCTCCTCTCTGGACTTCCACATGTACCGGTTAGATGCGACCTGCATCCAGCGTGTCCCGGCGACCTTCATAAGGTCGTCTGTCCATCTTGTGGGTGGACATCCTACGCTGCGTTTGCCTAGCCGTGGTCTCCACTCGAGCACTTTTCGACCCCATCGACCAACTGCTCAGTGAAAGAATGGTCAGTGACACTTCAATCCCTTAGTCGACTCTTACGACACCCACGGGAAGAGTTGGGGTGTACCAATACCTCAGAATTAAACCTCTATTCTTTTAACGGTGAATAAAAATTCAATCTGTATGTACAGGCATCCCTTTCTTCTAGGTGCCATCCTTTTACGCATATAGGTACTCAAGGTAACTTAAATTGTGGAGTCTCACAACAATTTATTCATTCACCTCGTATATTACTCGTCGATTGTGGTAGACACACGTCTTTGAGTGGCTTAAGGTTGTAGTACCTTCGAAACACTACGTACAGATGTCGCTAGTGATTAGCTTCACAATACCATTGACTAATTTCGCTGTGATCGACGGAAGGTAGTCTGGTGTAATTGGAAGCTCGTTGGACCGGCAATCCAGAGGAAGCGGGTTCGAATCCCGTGACAACCTGAGTCTTTCGCAGTTGAATTTTCTATGGTAAGCACATACAATACAATACAAAACTCTTTATTGCACACCTCATAAAGAACAAAAGTTCACAAAACAAAAGAAATACAAAAAACAGAGGTCACAAAAGGCGGCCTTATCGCTAAAAAGCGATCTCTTCCAGACCTTTGGGTAGTGGAGACACGATTACAAAAATGTAGGTAGTAGGTGGTGCAGAAAAAGGAAAATATTTAAAAAGAACACCAACAACACAAACGAAAATCTGTTACGACATTGTGGTATTAAAAATATGTATTTTGGTTGTTATTTACTTTTGTTTTCAGTGACGTCAACAGCAAAAGAGCCGTTAATATGCTGGCTGGACAACATGTATGGTCCTACAGGAGTGGCTATAGGAGCTGGTGAGTACATCTGCTATTTCTTGACACGAGAACTCACGATTCTAAGTGGAAATCATATTTAAAGTTTTAAACCAAAAAAAGTGGGGGGGAAAACGGCTTTTGTCTTTGACAGGGGACTTTGGACCTTTGAAAAAAAACGGCCAGGTAACAAAACTGATAAGGTTTTTGATTTCGTGTAAATCGGCAGCCCTAGATATAAATAGTATTTGAACTCAATATTTTTTTCACCATGATCCTACGACAAATAAAACATGGAAGCCGCACGCCGTATTAAAATGCCTTTCAAAAACGGTCCTGAATTTTAGTTGACAAGTTTCATCCCCCCTTCAATGCATCACGGCAATGAATTTCAATATCAACCTATAAAAACTTAAGCTGTCATTTAAAAATAGTTGTGATTGGTCCGTCAAAATTTTGATTGGCTATATTCTAAAAACATTTGTCAAAGATGTTGCGCCGAAATATGCGCGGTGTTAAGAAAAGCGTGTTAAAATTCAAATTGCATCAGTCAAACACGAGTCAATTGCTTGACAAACCTTCATAATAACCAGAGATTGAACAAATGTGCGTCATTGTTTGCAATAATATGGACATGACTCCAAAGTTGATTAAATGAATAATTAAACGAATAATTTCTTGTATTTTGATTTCGATGCTTTAAGGTGACAAATAGTCACAAGTTTTCATAGCTACCGATGCCAAATAGGTATTTTTTTGAAAATGATTAATTATTCAACCAATTTTGGAGTCGCAAGTCGAATTGCGAACAATGACGCACACTAGTCCGATCTCTGATAATAACACAGAAATTCTTCTCTTCCAGTAACGGGAATTCTTCGGACGCTGCAATGCGACGAATCAGTCACAGCAGACATCGTCCCCGTAGACATGACGGTCAACTGTCTGATGGTCGCCGCTGCAAACGTTCACAAAACTTACAAACGGTATGTAACTACGAACAAATAAAGCATGGAAGCCGCACGCCATATTAAATTACCTTTCAAAAACGGTCCTGAATTTTAGTTGACAAGTGTCACCCCTCTTCAATGCATCACGGTAATGAATTTCAATAACTTAAACCGCCATTTAAAAATAGTTGTGATTGGTCCATCAAAGTTTTGATTGGCTCTATTCTATAAACATTTGTCAAAGATGTTGCGCCGACATATGCGCGGTGTTAAGAAAAGCGCTATGTCCTGCCCATCTTGGCACAATTGAACAATTGTTTTTGTGGGCATTTTTGAGCTGGCGTTAGACGTCCATGTTATATATGGTCGCAGGTATGTAACCATACCACCAGGGTCGCGCTTTATAAAGTTTGTAACTTGTAATACAAGTGGAAGTATCTTTTTAACGCTATTAATTAGGTAAGATTGAGAAAGAGGCTGGCTCAATTGGTCTGAACTGGAAACAGCTAGAAGAAGCCGCACAATATCGTGACAAATGGAAAACTCTTCTGCGGGCCCTATGTCCCTTATGATATAACAGGAACGCATCATCATCATCATCATCAATTAGGTAAGGACTCCCACTTCTATTACAAGTTACAAGCTTTCGAGAAATAGGCCCCAGGCTCCTATTTCACGCTACAGTTGTGAATTTACTGTTTCTCCACGTCTATAGGCTACAGTTACCGTTTACCTTCGGAAGGGCCCTGCGTTTGCTTGCCACCAACATAACATGTAGTGTATGAAATTACTATTCAATTCTCATGATATTTCTGGGAAACTTTCGAGTATGATCCTGCAATTTAAAGGATGTTCCGCAACTTGTACATTGCTAGAGATCAGAGTGTATGTACAGTTATTTTTGATGCAACTGTATTTAAGAATCTAAGTAAAACGCATAGCTTTTATCAAAGACTCGAGAAAGACACTGTCCGCTGAGACCGTGTAATATAACTAAAAAGTTATAATAATAATAGACATTTATTTCAGACTAAGTCCATATCAATTGTTATAGTGTTAGTGAATTTACACAAAAAAAAAAAAAAATAATAATGAACAATAATAATAATAAGACATGCAATACAATCTTATTAGGTAACACTATTGGATTCTGTTGCACGTACAGCGGGTACGTGCAACAGCATCCAGTGGTGTTGGAACGGGCAGTCGAGCCTCTCGGCCAGCACACGTAGCAAACTGTTGGAGCTGCCGCGCAGCCGCCGCATCAGTGAGGCAGTACGCTTGCGCATTATAGCATGGAAGCCATCAGTTCGGGCCTCCGCAAACATACCTGATGCACTGCAGAAGCGCGGCAACCCCAACAGTATCCTAAAAGCATTATTATACTGTACTCTCAAAGTATTGAGAGTACTCTGCGTGTATCTTACCCACAGGCTGCACGTGTAGAAGCTCTGGCAGTAAGCCCTGAACAACGTAATTTTGACTTCATTCGTACACCGTGCAAACCTGCGGGCAAGCATATTACAACGCACAGCCATGGAACGTCTCTCCCTTTCCATGTCCATGCCATCCGAGAGATTCGCAGTCACCCAATGGCCCAAGTATTTAAATTCTGACACTTGCTTAAGTTCCCTACCGTACAAGTAGACGGGGGGCACTGTGTTATATTAATAATTATATAATTAGCCTTCCCCCCTATTTTCCCTTCTACTTCTAACTATTTTCATTGTACAGATCACCACCTCCAGAACCACCCATCTTCAACTATGTCAGTTCCGTGGAGAACAGGATAACTTGGGGCGAATTCATGACACATAATCTGAAGCATATTGACAAGAATCCTTTCTCTAACGCTGTGTGGTAAGTTCACTTTTATAACCTACCTTACCTTAGTTAAGAGATGAGTTATGGCTAGTGATCGGAATTTTGGGCGCAAAACTAATAAAACTTGAACTTGTCAAGTGGACATGAAGAATCATCATCATCATCATTGGCCTGGAACATCTATAAAAGATGATTTAAGCAACGTCCGAAGAACACATACATCCATACAATTTGCATGCATATCTGTACATTGCGAGTTCAAGCTTCCGAGATAGGCAAAAAATTGGATACAGATATTTCAATAATTATTCGTAATTTTCTTGGCTAAAGTACTCCCATAGTGTCACTTTTTAAATTTTTGTTATAGTTTAGAAAGCATATAGACTAGAAAGCATGCTTTTTACGCTGTATGGTAAGTACTTACACTTTTATAACCTACCTTACCTCAAGTAGTTTTAACTAAGGTGAGGGATTTTATAACGCATCACCTCAAGATACATAAGAATCTTTTATCTGATGCCGTGTGGTAAGTTAGTCTGTATAACCTACCTTACCTTAGCTTCACTGTGACTGAGATCATCACACATATCTGTATCTTAGTCTTCATAACCTACCATACTTTAGGTTTAGTTAGTTTTACTTATGATTGGTAATTATCTTAGTGTGGCTTATGTGAATAAATGAACCCTCCGTCTGTGGTTACTGATCCACAGTAACCACAGACAGTACCTACTGAGGTACGGTCGAGGAAATTGAATGTTTAGCAGTTTATGGTTCACTTTACGTTGGACGTTCGTAGTACATACAAAACAACCAATTTAACTTGAACTGCAAAGTGCTAAACATTCAATTTCCTCGATTGTACAATGGATTTTTAACTCAAATTATGAATTGACCTGAGTTCAATACCTACCAATTATACGGATCCTTATCAAACATAGACGAAAGATTAACAGATTAAGTACTGTAATTATTTTCTCGTGTTACAGGTACGTGTCGCTAACACTGCATAGCTCAGCGTTCATGAACCAGCTTTATATCATCTTTCTGCATCTGCTGCCGGGAGTTTTAGTTGATGCTTTGGCTGTGTGCTTAGGGAGGAAACCAAAGTAAGTGTTTAGAGTAGTGGTTCGTTA
This sequence comes from Thaumatotibia leucotreta, assembly GCA_025490895.1. Classification (NCBI taxonomy): domain Eukaryota; kingdom Metazoa; phylum Arthropoda; class Insecta; order Lepidoptera; family Tortricidae; genus Thaumatotibia; species Thaumatotibia leucotreta. The sequence continues at coordinate 114,844 of JALPQI010001081.1, read as the reverse complement.
TCTACTAACTGGCCCCTATTTAACCACATTGTAACGAAATACCAATAAAATAGCTATAGTCTGTCAAACCAGTAACAAATCCCTATACCTATGCGTTTATTTTCTTCAGTCAGTAACATAATTATTAGGGTAAGAAAGATACGGTATGATTATCTTAACCATAGCCAAACTATACTTAAGAATTAAGTACTACTTAGCCTAGCATTATGACCATTAAAATCATATAATCATTAAGACATTTCCTAGGTCCTATGCAATTCCTATTAAGGGCCTGTTTTTACGTGAAATAATTAAAGGATCTGGGGGGCTACGATCTACTAATGCGATTCACTTTAGGACCTAAACTGAATCACGATGCGTCAGTTTTATGGAATAACTGTCAAAAACTGACACGCCGAACCTACAGGGTGAACGATATGAAGTGTTACCAATGTCAAAGGACTGCGATTTTTTTGATGCATCAATTTATTATTATAAGTAAGAAAAAACAAGAGAAAAAGTGTTACATTTTGTGATTAAATTTACTTTCAGTCAATATGTAGTCAATATGACTACCAAGCCTTGACTATGGTCTTCAAATGGAAAAAAAAATTGCTCGCAGCACGTTGAGATCCAGTGGTAATGTATGTGCCAGTGAAATACGATCGCTTTCTTCATTGCATTTATACTAGCATGTTTAATTGCTGTCACCTTTATCTTGAAAATATACCAGATAAAAAGTCCGAAGCTGCATTGGAGAAATGACACGTGAAATTCGGTTTTCAGCCATTTTTGGTTCTTACGAGCTTTATGCCGAAGTTCTGCTATACTATTCTCTTATTCTGAACACATTCGACGCTGCGTTCGTCAACGAGCTCGACGTCGAGACAGCCTTGTCTAAAATCCTAGCTGTTTTATTTGACATTAGGAATCGAGGCTGTGAGCGAGGTTGTGGGCGAGTTCGTCGCTGTTTGTAGTTAGAGAATACGAAGTTCGTACATTAAACGTCAAACTCTCGACGCAGTGTAGTTCCAGCTCACGCCACATTCGTCGCCGAGCGCTAGTGTCGTTTAAAGTAGGTACATTAGTGAATATCATTTTTAGGCTCGACGCTGCCGCAGCGCTGACACAGCGCTGACAGCAAGGCGGTTTCCTTAGTGAATAACACTGCAGTCTCGTTCTTATGTTTGCAGTCTAAAACTCAAATGTGTGTGTGCCTAAGACTTCAATGCGGTTTCCAAAACATATTTCCGATAATAAACTGGTATTGTCAAAGTAATACCAGTTCATTATCGGAAATATGTTTTACGAGACTAGACTTAATAAAATCTACTTGGTAACACTTCACATCATTCACCCTGTAAACTGAATCGCAGATGTCATGAAAGCCCCCCTGTTATTTTGCATTGAATGTTTACAGGATGTTAAAGGTGTACAGAAAGATCCACAAGTTCTCTTCTGTTCTGTCCTACTTCTGTACGCGGGAGATCCAGTTCTGCAATCGGAATATCAGGGATATGTGGGACAGCACACCAGAAGATGATAAACAGGTAATTAATTAATAAATAAATTTAAATATCTTGGGGACAACCTACACAAAAAGTCCCACGGTAAGCTCAATGAACGCTTGTGATGTGGGCACCAGGCGACGATATATGTAATAGATAGATACATACAGATACCTAAATACATAGACAGCCATGACCAAGGAACAAATATTTGTGATAATGATAAATAAATCGTCGGCTGACAACCAAAACTCACTATAAAAACTGTCACTACTCTTAGCAACCTCTTATGTCAGTATTGAATCAGAACTGAGATACGATCTCTATTTCAAGTAGGTATTTGTTACTTAGTGAGTTTTGGTTGTCAACCGACGAAATACACAAATAATGCCCTCGCTGGGATTCGAACCCAGAACCTCCAGCTTCGTAGGCCCCTGCCAACTAGGCTATGGAGGCGGACGAAAAATGTTGATGTTTTTATGGCCGTGATGTGACGGCAGTAAGGATACATTTGTCACCACCCCAACTCCTCCTGCGGGTGTCGTAAGAGTTAATTAAGGGATTGAAGTGTCACTGACCATGATTTGATAAAAGATTGATGATGGGCAGCAGCGTCATCATAGTGGATATATATGTGACGTCGCTATGATGACGCTGCTTATCATAGTGCACACATGTCCCGCATTATAGTGTCGCAGTAATGTTACTGCGATCGCCAATCCGCTTGCCCAGCGTGGCGATTATGGGCATTTACCTCCTAGTGCGTCTATACGCATAGGAGAGGCCTACGTCCAGCAGTGGAATATCATAGGCTGATGATGATAATGTTTTTATGCAGAAAGCTATGATTACCTACCATTAATATTTTTACGAAAAGCGGGACTTAATCGCGTAAATTGACGTAATATTTTCCTGACGTTTCGGGTATGACGAGTCCGCCTGCAACCACGGGTGTAAATTCGTGCCCGAAAGACGACAATAATTTTAGTTCACGCAAACTCAAGGTTTATAGTACATTGTGCATCAAGGGAGGTAAGTACGGAATTACTCACGAGAGTGTTAGAAGCCCGACGTCGTCAGGCAGGGGGCTTTTATGACTCGAGGTAGTATTCCGCTTACCGACCGTGATGCATACAATGTTTTTCATCACACTTGCCGACAAAAAAATAAGTTTTAAGACATAATAATAAATTATTAAATTACGTACAGACGTTTCTATTACTCCCTAGGGAATTCCACTTTTCTATTACTCCCGCTACGCACGCAATTAAATGACGTACAGACGTTTCTATTACTCCCTAGGGAATTCCACATTTCTATTACTCCCGCTACGCACGCAAGGAATGGCGTGTTTAGACAGCAAGTGTGATGAAAAGATTTCGTAATAAAACCAAGATTGTGGTCTATAAGTGCGTGATTATGGAATAATGCAAGGTGTGTTTATATGTTATTTAGAGTCTTCTTACGAATGGTAGGTATTGCCTCGTATAGATACTTAGTTTCACGAGAGTTGAGGTATCGCACACATCAACATGTCATGTAAAGACACGGGGAATTTGAAATTAGTGTTCTTTTTTCGTACTGACAGCAAACCCAATTGCAACTGTAAGATTGACCAAAAAGTGTGTTCAGGGAATTTGCTTCAATATTTTGACGCAACTCATTCATTCATTCACTACATTTTTTGCAATTAGTACTTGATTTGGATGTGTGTGTAATCATTCACCTCAACTCTGGTGAAATTACCTATAAGTCCTGGGGCCTATTTCTCGTAACTATTAGTTTACAAGTATATTAGTTATTAGTTACTAGTGAAAATTTTACAAGTCCTAATATTTTCTGTTTCTCAAAAATAATTATTAGACTGGTAACTAATATTGGTAAACTAATAAAAAATATTAGTCCAGCTTGGCTGATTGGGGTATTACCCATGCCTTATTACATATATAAAAACAAAATTTAAACATGAGCGGTAAAAAGCAAATTGCTTGTTTAGTTTAAATAAAATATTTAAATTTATTAAGAATGGATATGAAGTTGATGGTTTTGAGGAATATATTGGAAGCCAGAGATATTTTATTTGGAAGCTCTTCGGACACGTAAACCTAAATAAATAAACGTAAAAATGGGAGGAATTAACGATTTTAATTATTTCTCATCCGAATCCGTCCACATTTTATAATTTTCTTTAGTAACTGTGGTAAGAAACACGCTAATAGTTTTACTAATATTTTTTACCAAGCTTTGGCGACTAATAGCTTTATGAGTGTATTTTACAAGTGTAGTTATTTTTCTTTGTATTCGAGAAACCAAAACCAAATTAGTTCTAATAATATTAGCTAATATTTATTAGTTGGTAACTAGTAACTAATATTTTATTAGAGTGGCTTCGAGAAACGCAAATTTGTAAACTTGTAAAAAATATTAGCTCATGGACTAATATTACTAGTCTAATAAGGTACGAGAAATAGGCCCCTGGGGCCTATTTCTCGTAACTATTAGTCTACAAGTATATTAGTTATTAGTTACTAGTGAAAATTTTACAAGTCCTAATATTTTCTGGGTCCCGTTTTATAAAGTTACAAGTTACAGGTTACAAGTGTACAGGTTACAGGAACCTGTAATGCACTATGAACTATTACAGGTGTTTTATAAATACACACAAAAATTTACAATTGTAATGAACCATGGTAAATCTCGATTACAAGTAACATCTACAGGCGTGACGGACATCACTATTTAAAAATAAAAACTGACATAAATAATCGTATCCACAGATTATGTATGTTTATTTTGATGGAAAATCAGCCCTACTACCGCGAAATTCAAAATTCGTAAATTTCGAAGATTTTTCGCCGTAACTCCAACGAAGGCTTCATTAAAGTGAGAGAGACAAATCCTCGAAATTTACGAAAATCGCAGTGGGGCCGCAGAACAAAACGATGAGAGAGATGTTCTAAATTTGTGTGGAGTTCATTCGCTCTTTGAAGTCGTACTCCGAAAGTCCAAATTTATTAGGAGCTGAAACAGTCTCGGTCAACGCTATCGGGGTACAGTCAAGGGAATAAATATAATAATATATACAACTTTAGACCTTATGCTCCAGACATACGTAAAAAAGTGTAGTCATAGTCAGCGGCCCTACCGCAAACTCGAAAATCCGCAAATATCGATTATTTTTCTCTTTCACTGTAATATCGCCTTGTTAGAAGTGACAAAGACAAATCGTCGTTTGCGGTTTTCGGAGTCCGTGGTAGTTGGCCAAAACTAAGAAGAATCTCTCAGAAAGCGAATAATTTCAACAGTATTACGAGCAAACGTCTGTAACACACGAAATAACTGGGAAAATTGCACTTGTAGTTGCGGTTACAGGCCTCAAGACGTACGTCAGTTTTTGTTACAAGTCTACCACACCTACACTTGTTATTTACAATATTTTTATAAAACACTTGTTCGATTACGAGTTTAAAACTATTAAACTCCTGTATTTTTGTCTATGGCTGAGCTACAGGCACTTGTACCTGTAACTTGTAAAATTGTAACATAGTACTTTTATAAAACGCAAATTGTAAAAAACGGGGCAAGTGTTGCCAGTAAACGCTTGTAAAATTGTAACTTGTAACTTTATAAAACGGGACCCTGTTTCTCGAAAATTATTATTAGACTGGTAACTAATATTGGTACACTAATAAAAAATATTAGTCCAGCTTGGCTGATTGGGGTATTACCCATGCCTTATTACATATTTAAAAAGATATTTAAACATAGGCGGTAAAAACAAATTGTTTGTTTAGTTAAAATAAAATATTTAAATTTATTAAGAATGGATATGAGGTTGATGGTTTTGAGGAATATATTGGAAGCCAGAGATATTTTATTTGGAAGCATTTTGGACACGTTAACCTAAATAGATAAACGTAAAAATGGGAGGAATTAACAATTTTAATTATTCGTCATCCGAATCCGTCCACATTTTATAATTTTCTTTAGTTAACTGTGATAAGTAACACGCTAATAGTTTGGACTAATATTTTTTACCAAGCTTCGGCGGCTAATAGCTTTATGAGTGTATTTTACAAGTGTAGTTATTTTTCTTTGTATTCGAGAAACCAAAACTAAATTAGGTCTAATAATATTAGCTAATATTTATTAGTTGGTAACTAATAACTAATATTTTATTAGAGTGGCTTCGAGAAACGCAAAGGGTTTAGCAGCCTTACCGAACAAGAGGTGCCTTCCCCAACGGATGAGGTCAATATTTTAGGTGGTGTGCTAGCAGGACCTAAGAATATTCCATGCTTAATATCAGCTCTAGATCTTCTTTTGTTTCAGAGTTATTCAAGATAATGTAAAATATACAGGGTGCCGTTGAAAGTGGCATATTTCGTAAACTGTTCAAGTTAGATCAACCAAACAAAATTGTGTTTGATAACAATAAAATAAACTACAAAATGCATATTTTTAACCTGCATCTTGTCCTTATTTTTCATAATAAAAAAGGTTTCTTGTTTTTTTTCCATATTTTTTTTATTTCACGCGGAGGTACACCTACAAAAAAAATATGCATACATAGCCACTAATGTCCACTGTATACATAAATAAAAATATTTCCGTAAATCATCGTGCGTCATGCTAAAAAAAAATTTTTTTTAGAAGTAGTCGTTACTGGCATACAAATAAAGTACCAGTGCAGTGTGAACATAAGTTAGTGTGTAGGTATACAATCTCTCGACACTTACCGCACAAAATATCATTGACGTAAATTGACTTATACCAAAAAAGTTAAATCGGTGTAATACAAAAAAAAAATTTTTTTTTTGCTAAACCAGTTAAAAAACCATGAGTTCAAAAAAACTTTTTAGCTCATTTAGTTTTATGTCCACTGAACTACCAATATGTTTAATCATTAATAAGGTACAATGTTGTGATACCTAGATACATCACTCATAGGTCGTAACTTTAACATACTGTTTCTCCTTAATGGATAACTTTAAAACACTGGGACCTTTTGCGAATAACTAGAGGCAGTCAGAGGAGTCTTCCATTTGATTTTTTGCTCCTGTTACAGGCCCTGTATAAATCAGCCTCTTGTACAGTTTGTATGCATTTTTTCTTTCCACATATATTTTTTAACGTTTTTTCACAAGACTTACACTTAATTTTTTCCATTTTCCTACAGAAAATGCAACAAATCAAATGTAGAAAACAATACTATGTGTCAAATGTTTATCTCTCTTTTATAAAGCAAATGTACTAATAAGTCAATTTACGTCAATGATATTTTGTGCGGTAAGTGTCGAGAGATTGTATACCTACACACTAACTTATGTTCACACTGCACTGGTACTTTATTTGTATGCCAGTAACGACTACTTCTGAAAATTTTTTTTTTTTGGCATGACGCACGATGATTTACGGAAATATTTTTATTTATGTATACAGTGGACAGTAGTGGCTATGTATGCATATTTTTTTTGTAGGTGTACCTCCGCGTGAAATAAAAAAAAATATGGAAAAAAAAACAAGAAACCTTTTTTTATTATGAAAAATAAGGACAAGATGCAGGTTAAAAATATGCATTTTGTAGTTTATTTTATTGTTATCAAACACAATTTTGTTTGGTTGATCTAACTAGAACAGTTTACGAAATATGCCACTTTCAACGGCACCCTGTATATTTTACATTATCTTGAATAACTCTGAAACAAAAGAAGATCTAGAGCTGATATTAAGCATGGAGTATTCTTAGGTCCTGCTAGTACACCACCTAAAATATTGACCTCATCCGTGGGGAAAGGCACCACTTGTTCGGTAAGGCTGCTAAACCCTTTGTAAACTTGTAAAAAATATTAGCCCATGGACTAATATTACTAGTCTAATAAGGTACGAGAAATAGGCCCCTGGTGTACTTACACAAGTACAAATTACTGACAGTTGAATTTAAATTTTTGCGAATTAGTAACATGTTGCTTTTGCTTTGTATGGTTCGAAATCGAAACAAACGAAGTTACTATCATTTTAACAATTTGGTTTATACTCCCAAACACTGTTTCTAATGGGCCAGGACTTGTGAGGATAGATATCCATTCACTTACTTTGTACGTATTTGACAACCACTCTTATTTTACATACAAATAACTAGCTAATGAGCAAGAGCTACAAATAGCTCGCAACCACAGTTGCATTGCATGAACCATGATGACTGTAGTTAAAATAAATTATTTAACGTTATGCACGACATAATACACGAAGAAATTATTACTAAGATGTAGATTGCAGTATTTTTTGTACAGAACTTCTATTTAATAAATTGAAAAGAACTTAAAAGAGTAGGTCATTTGGCAGTGCTCAAACGTGACGTCACTTTTGAGTATTCCATATAAAACTCCATAGTGGTGATCGTTTTGACAGTTCGAAAAAAGATGCTGATTTGACTTGCCAGTCATCATGCCTATTGAGTGGGTATAGAGATGAGAAGCTTTTGAACAGGATTTAGAATTCTAGTTGCTAACCTTAAGACGACCGTTCCAGATGTTTCCGTACAATTCATGATTAGAAAACATAAATTTGTTATAATTAAACAAATTGATATTGGCGTTATTTATAAGTTTTTTTTTTTTTTTTTTTTTTTTTTTTATAAGTTAATACGTACGTATAAGTTGGGACCCGTTAAACGAAGCGTGAAGAAGCATCTACCGGGCCAGCAAGGCGGTGGCTACTGACAGTACTGACAGATTACTGCTGGGTCGCGTTTTATAAAATTACAATTTACAATTTCGCTGTTTGCCTCTCTTTCTAGCCAATATGTGCGTGCGTTAGAGAGGCAAACAGCGAAATTGTAACTTCATAAAACGCGACCCTGGTCTCCTGTTCGTTGCCGCCGCGATTTGGGCTCCATTTTTCACTTACGATCAGGTGGAGTGGAGCCACTTTGTTGTGCCAATATACACAAATAGTACATTACGACACAAGTGCGAAAAACATTAAATTCGAAACGAGTGGCGATGTTTTAAAACACGACCGAGTCGTATCGATTTTGAATCGACACGATTTACGAATTTCGTTTTTGCATGTGTCTCGTACGACGTTTTTTAGTGCAGATGGCTCTTCAAAGTTTTGGACATGACGTAAAATGACACACTTCTCGCACTAGAGCCTAAAAAAGGCACCATCTGTACTTCTTATTCTTCTACCTAGCGTTATCCCGGCCTTTGCCAGGGTCCGCTTTCCTGCTACATTTCCTCCACTTTGCGCGATCCTGGGCATCTTCTACTGTGAGCCCATTCACACTCATGTCAGCCTTCACGACATCTAGCCATCGCTTCTTTGGTCTGCCGCGGGGTCGGGGGCCGTCAAGGCACCATCTGTACTAAAAAAAAAAATCAAGCACTCGTTCAGAATAAGTCCACATTGTACATTTGTATCATAAACATGTTTTAATTACTTCCAGATGTTTCCGTTCAGCATGGGCGAGGTTAGCTGGGAGCTGTACTTCCAGCAGTACCTCATCGGGATCAGACGGTACATGTTTAAGGAGAGTGACGACACACTGCCGCAGGCCAGGCTCAAGTGGAGAAGGTATGATTGTAGCTTTGTTTACCCCCTTATTTATAAACATCTCGTAACTTACCAAGGCACTGGTCTCACTGTGAGCTACTAAGCTATGAACTATCGGCTATAAACATGAACAAAAGATACACACTGCCGTGGAAAAAAAAAGAGACACGGCGATACTCATCCGGCGGTGATAGCTGGGCGAGTATCGCCGCGTCTCATTTTTTTACACGGGAGTGTGTATCTTTTGCGTGACTCTCGTCTCGTGCCGATATACAAGGTGCCCGTGAGGAAAGGGAAACTTTTTAACAGCATATTCCTGAGACTTTAGTTTTTTTAGCAAAAAATGTTAAGTGAGTTTTGGTCAAATCTGCAAAAAAAATTTTTTTTTTTGATGTTTTGATTGCCTCAATACACAACAATAGGATTTTATTAATGAAACTATCGCAAAAAATGCACTTTAAACGTTTTTTTTTCATTTGCTAGGTTATTAAAGTTTTTTTTGTTCATTTGATGTCTGTCAATTAAGTGTGACAAGACTAAGACAACATGGTAACAAAATCGTTTCCTAAAATGCGTTTATCATAGCGTAACGGGCTAAAACGATTTTAGGAAAAAATCCAATTTTTTCTTAAAATAGACTCAATCCAGAAAACTTCATATGACATTTTTAACTTCTTTGGTCAGAAATCCGCTGTTGTTTTTTTTCCCTTCCTCATGGGCACCGTGTATACCTATGTCGTTAGTGTGTTTAACTCGACTGTTTTCTGTCATCATTTGACATGTTCATTCAGTGACACTACTACAAATGCAATTACAAGCTCCCTATAATTAATTTACAGTAAAAATAAATTGGTGTACGTATCGTATCGACCTTATTATTTGAAATGGGCTTTTTCATGGCCACAGACTAGCCGAGAGCAGAGACGCGGCCTACGATTTAGTGATTTTGCCCAGAAGGTCCATATGCATCCTTGACTTGGGTTACCTATATGATTTCGGAAATATAGACGCCGGCAGGGAATTCCACTCCTTGTGGTATCTAAGTAGTAAAAAAAGTCTAAGGACCTATTTTACAATGTTAAAATAAATTCCTGGTAAAAGTACTTCCCACTTATTTGGCGGATAAAGTCATCGTTCCCGTTATAAACGCTATCAATTAATTTAATTATAATTGTAGAGATTCACTAAACTTTGTCTTCTGTTTTGTTGCAGACTATACTACCTTCACCAGTTAGTAAGACTTATTTTCTCCGCTCTAGCATTCTACGCTCTATGGTCGGTGTTCAGTGCACTATGGTAAAATTAAACAATAATCTATGGCCAACCAGCTTGCGAGTAGAAAAAGGCAAATTAAATTTGGGTAGCCATCTCGTCGTGCCTATATTTTATGAACTTACCGCTTTTTTCAAATGACACGCTGATTGCCAGAGTATTTTTTACACGATGGTTTATGTACAGATTAGTACATTACGACACAAGTGCGAAAAACATGAAATTCGAAATAAGTGGCGATGTTTTAAAACTCGTGTCGATTTAAAACACTCCCTTCGGTCGTGTTTTAAAACATCGCCACTCGTTTCGGATTTCCTGTTTTTCGCACTTGTGTCGTAATGTACTATTTTCTACTTATAACTTGGATAGAGTATAATGATAAATATTTACGAAAATTGTATAGATAGTATTTTAAAGTACACTCTACACATTTATGTACCTACCTTTATATAAAAAATAATTATTTTACATGTGATTATGACAAGTGGCAACTTTAATATAATAGTGGATAGGATTCATTTTGTAAATATAGTTAGTAATAAAATTATTATAAAATACAGTATTTGTTTAAGTTTCAATATACATATAAAGCGTTAAAAATAAATAAACTTGTATAATATAACACTTAGCCGTTTTTTTTGTGCAAAACAGCACCATTTGCCATTACCTTCCATACTTGGCAATACCTGGGCCAATCAACTTTTCGATCGACATATCGACGCTTATCATGAACAACGCTACATCTTTAATTACGAATTACGACAATATCTTGTCGTAATTTGAATTCTAACAATGAAGCACTATAATTCCAATTGCAAGCGCGTACTATTTTGGAATATAGTGTTGTTCATGATAAGCGTCGATATTCCTGCGTTCTGCGACCATATACAGAGTGGAAATTAAACTCAGGCCCTGGAGGAAAACTACTTTAAATCCTTAAGCTAGCTCATTTTACTCAAAGGAGACATTTCTTTATTTTTGAAAAGAAACAAATCTGCATTAAAAGATTTTTTTAAACTCGTTTGCTTCGCCCGGGACGCGAACCAACTAAAGTAAAATAAAAATAATCACTCTTTATTTTATTATACTAATCGGTAGTATTTATATTCAGGATAAAGTTTCTGTAACAAACATTTGGTCTTAAAAATAAAAATAATCGTGAAATCTATCATTAACTTTATTTTACTATCAATTTTGTAACACTTAAATTATTTAACTGATAAATTGTTCGAAATGAGCCCCCTCGTTCCGGCTACACAACATTAGTCGCCGTTGAAATTCATTTCTTGTAGCCTTCAGCAAAGGGATGTGGAATATGGTTATAATAACATTTTCTACCGCAATCCTTAGCTCTTGAACGGTTTCATAGTAAAATAAAGTTTATGTTAGATTTAACGATTATTTTTATTTTCAAGACCAAATGTTTGTTAGAGAAACTTTATCCTGAATATTAATACTACCGATTAGTATAATAAAATAAAGAGTGTTTATTTTTTTTAATTTTAGTTGGTTCGAGTCCCGGGTGAAGCAAGCGAGTTTAAAAAAATCTTTTAATGCAGATTTGTTTCTTTTCTTAAATAAGGGAATGTCTCCTTTAAGTAAAATGAGCTAGCTTAAGGATTTAAAGTAGTTTTCCTCCAGGGCCTGAGTTTAATTTCCACACTGTATAACATGGACGTTTAACGCCAGCTCAAAAATGCCCCCAAAACCAATTGTTCAATTGTGCCAAGATGGGCAGGATGGTACTGTTCTTCAAATGGAACAGATGTGTGGTGGTACTGTTCTTCAAGAAAGGTGACAACGCTTTATTGAAGAACTACCGACCCATCTCACTTCTGAGCCATGTCTATAAGCTGTTTTCAAGAGTCATTACGAATCGTCTTGCACGCAGGCTTGATGACTTCCAGCCTCCCGAACAAGCCGGTTTCCGAAGAGGCTTTAGTACCGTAGACCACATCCATACGCTTCGCCAGGTTATACAGAAGACCGAAGAATATAACCTGCCCCTCTGTTTAGCGTTTGTGGACTACGAGAAAGCCTTCGATTCGATCGAAACATGGGCAGTACTACAGTCTCTCCAACGGTGCCAAGTCGACTACCGCTATATCGAGGTGTTGAAGTGTTTGTACGAGAGCGCCACAATGTCAGTCCGACTCCAAGACCAGAGCTCGAAGCCTATTCTGCTGCAGCGGGGAGTTATACCAGAAATTGGAGTTCGAGGCCAACGAAACTACGACAGATGCGTTATTGTCAAATCTGTCAAAGTCTCTTATGTCATTGTCAAATAAAGTTTTCAGGTTTCCACAACCTTTTTGTTATTTAATTTATTTATTTGAAATAATTCCTAATAAAAACATTATATACCTCCGTAATGTTTGTACGCCATTTTGTTTAATATGGCTGTCACATCTAGGATTTTCTTAAAAACACGTAAATACCTAAAAACTTTTCTTTTCTCTTAACTGACATAGAAATGACAAATTTTTCTTGTAAAGAACTTAAAATGATAAGAGCCAACGTTTCAAAGCCTATTTTAAAAAGAAGTTGAATTACCAGTGAACACAAACGACAGCGTGCCATATTTATTAAGACAGTAGGTATGGTTAAATTACTAAGTCCCCTGCCTTATTACGGGTCAAAATTATGGGAAAGAAATTTGGAAATGTATAATGAAAGCATTTTTTGTATTTTATTTTTTATTTGTTTTCTTCATTACTTATCCTCCTGAGTCCTGGGTAAAAATCGAATACACTCCCATAAAAGTCTAAACATGGCTGAACCAAGTGGGTCACCTTGTTAACAACCTACGGAAGAAAACAAAACGTTAGATCTGTATGATAATTTGAATGGAGAATTATAGCACTGCCAAAGAAATTTGTAGGTCAAAGGAATTTTACGAATACGAAATGTGAACATAAAGCACGCTACAATATATTATTCTGCAATTTTCTAAACGTTTGCAGAAATAGGGTTTTAATTTATGTGTAGCTAAATTGCTGTACAAAATGTTATTAACACCTGAGGTGATACCAGCGCAATACCAACTTTGTTACTAATAATTGCGGATAATTAAGTTTTTATTAAAATATCTCATATTTACGTGAAAATAAGTAAATAATATTGTTTATTTAAATTAAAGAATTAAAATTACCAATAAATAAGATACCTCAACGTCTGTTTTTAGAAAATAAGGATTTACTATTGTAAGAACATTTTATTGTTGTGGCAATATTTTCGTAGATTCTTTGGCCTCGAACTCCAATTAGTGGTTTAGGCAAGGAGATGTCATCTCCCCTAAGCTGTTTACCGCTGCACTGGAGGATGTCTTTAAGACTCTGGACTGGAGAAGGCTGGGTATCAACATAAACGGCGAGTACCTCACTCACCTTCGATTCGCTGATGATATAGTAGTCTTGGCTGAGACCTTGGAGGACTTAAGTACTATGCTCGTTGACCTCAGTAAAGCCTCCGAGCGAGTTGGTCTTAGGATGAACATGGATAAGACGAAAATTATGTCGAATTCCCATGTAGCACCAACTCCCGTAATAATCGGAGACTTTACACTCGAAGTTGTAGACGAATATATATACCTAGGGCAAACTATTCAGTTAGGTAGGTCCAACTTCGAGAAAGAGGTCAATCGTCGAATCCGACTCGGTTGGGCAGCGTTCGGGATGCTACGACACATATTTTCGTCCAATATTCCGCAGTGTTTGAAGACGAAAGTCTTTAATCAGTGTGTGTTGCCAGTGATGACATACGGTACTGAAACGTGGCCGCTTACAATGGGTCTCATAAGAAGGCTCAAAGTCACCCAAAGGGCAATGGAGAGGGCTATGCTAGGAGTCTCTCTGCGTGATCGGATTAAAAATGAGACCATCCGCAGCAGAACCAAAGTAACCGAAATAGCTCTCCGAATCGCTAAACTGAAGTGGCAGTGGGCGGGGCACATTGCGCGTAGAACCGATGGCCGTTGGGGCGGGAAGGTTCTTGAGTGGCGGCCACGTACCGGAAGGCGTAGCGTGGGTAGGCCCCCCACAAGGTGGACCGATGACCTGGTGAAGGTCGCAGGAGTCCGCTGGATGCGGGTGGCGCAGGACCGGTCATTGTGGCAATCTTTGGGGGAGGCCTATGTTCAGCAGTGGACGTCTTTCGGCTGATATGATGATGATGATGATGATGGGCAGGATATAGCGCTTTACTTTACACCGCGCATATGTTGACGCGTGAGAGTCAGAATTTCCCTTCAATTCAATCTTCAATTTTTTTCCCTTCCCTTCCCTTCAATTTTTTTTAGCGTTTATTTCCCGGTTTTTCTACGGTTCAAGGAAAAAAGAATTTAAGTAGGTATGTTAGTGTATCTAAGTACCTACTCACTTATTTTTTTAACTCTAGAGAAGAACGAATGTCGATTCACTAAAGCTGGCGCAGATTTGACAGATTTTCTATGAAAATAGCTGTCACTCAGTACAAATTCCGCGCCAGCTTTAGTAAATCGACGTATTACACAAGTACAAATTTAGTACATTTTTTTGAGTCAATAGGATTTGTCGATAATCAATAGCTTCCCGGTAAACCAGCATACACCCGCCGTCTTGACAGTCAGAACGGCGGTTGTACCTGAACATTGTAATAACTTTTTGTACGGAGGGGTACAATTTTTTTTAAAATAGGTACTAAATAGTACATTTTGAGTACATTTTTTTAGTATAGTCGAGTTTTGTATTTATAGAGGTACACCCGCCATTCTGACTCTCACGTTGACGCAACATCTTTGACCAATGTTTATAGAATACAGCCGGCGGCTTAAGTTTTTATAGGTTGATATTGGAATTCATTACCGTGACGCATTGAAGAGGGGGTGACACTTGTCAACTAAAATTCAGGACCGTTTTTGAAAGGCGATTTAGTATGGCGTGCGGCTTCCATGTTTTATTTGTTCGTAGCCTGCGTTACTTTTCACGAATTTACAAATGTACGTCAATTAATACTATAGGTACACATATTTACAATGAAAAACAGTTGGAAGTGTGGGGCCTAACGCATGTACAATTTATACCTAACCATTTTTTCTAGCCAACTTCCCTCGGTGGCGATACCTATCATAACGTTGCCTCAATTCGTCGTAAAGACCAACTAAGCCTGATACGGATCTGGACAGGGTGTGTAACATACGAGATCTGGGTCTAACCTTAGATACACAACTTGATTTTAAGGAGCATATGACTGACACATGTAAAAGAGCTTGTAAAATGCTGGGATTCGTAATGAGGATATCATCGCAATTTGCTAGTATCCGAATAGCAATAGCACTTTACTTCGCTTATGTTCGGAGCCGATTGGAGTATGCGGCCATCGTCTGGGATCCGCGCGAGGTGAAATACACGCTCATGTTCGAGAAAGTCCAACGGAAATTTGCCAGATATATTTACAAACGGCTGTATGGATATTATCCATATCTCTTCCCCTCTCGATTTGTCTTGGGAATGGTAGGACTTAACACCCTAGAGCTCAGACGAAAACTACTTCTTATTGTCCACTATCATTCCCTGGTCCACGGGAGGGTAGACAATCCCAATGTCCTGGCACGAGTTGGGTTGGCGGTTCCCACGCCGAGCTTCGGCATGGCCGGCGCCAGCACGGGTGGCGCGCGTCCGGCGCGGCGGGGCCGGCGCCTGCTGGCGAGGCCTGACACGCGTACTGCGCGAGCTGCAAATGCACCCACAGCCCGAGCCATTTCTGTCATTAATGACTTCCAGATCCAGGTCCCGGATGCTGACATATTCACAGATAGGCTTGGTAAATATATCAAAGTTGCGACGATGACTCTAGACTGTGGCCAGCTTAATTAGTTTTAAATTTGTTAATTTTATTGTTACTTTTTTACATATTTTATTGAGTAGTTTTTTTTTTTGTAATTTTATTTGGTTTGTTACTTTAGTTTTAATGAATGCAAATTTGTTACTACATAGGTATACATATTACTTTACCGTGTAAGCGCATTGGATGTAACTGTAAGCTTATATGAGTGAATAAATAAATTGAAATTGAAATTGAAAGCCATTCCGGTAGCGTGTATGCGTGACGTGCGAGTTGTAGCGTATGTAAATGTCATATTAGATGGTACACCGCTTGCGTGGCGTGCAAGTGCGCGTGACGTGCAAGCGGTGTGCCCTCTACTATGACATTTCCTACGATACAACGCGTACGCCAAACACACGTGTTGCACACGCATCCGGTGTAGCTCATCCTTAAATAGAAGTTGCGAACAATGTAAGCAAACCTTGTATTCAAAACGTGTTTAATTTCCTACTAACTTCATTGGATTCTGCTAAACATAGACTGATGTTCAATCAACGCTTACCAATAGGTTATCCAAAACTATGAAAACAATAAATGAAGACTCCACGGAAAAAACATGTCCAGTGCTTTAAAAAATCAGGGCAAATTCACACCGTATTCTGTTAAAAGTTAGGTGGTTTTTCCTTTTGTAATTTGAATAGACATGTTCTTTCAGTTGAGCCTTCAAATAGTGCTAGATTATGGATATTTATGGGCATTTTCACTTTTAGGGACACCAAATTAGCGTGACAATAAATAAAACCTTAGTCGCGATCAGGTTCCTAACGGCAATTAAATACGATATCTTTAGGAATTGAAGTTGTAGGTTTATGATGGTACTGCGTCTAATCGTTTGTCGTCGTTGCCGTCACGTTCTAAGAAGTATGCAAGTGCGAATGTGACGGGTAGCGCGATAAATGGATAAACCAGCCATCATAAGCCATCTGGATCTGGGTTTTATATTACAATATCGCCTAGTTTATAACGTTAACACCTAAACAGTTTTTATTGAATGTTTATGCATAATTGTCGTTACAAACTGACTAAAATAAAAATTTTAATAAATTTCACACTAATTGGGTGTTATTTAAAGTGAAAAAGCTCTTATTTTACATTGTTCACAACTTAATGAAGTTTACGTAACTTGTAGTTGATTGTAGTCGTCATCAGGGTCGCGTTTTATAAAGTTACAATTTCGCTGTTTGCCTCTCTTTCTAGCCAATATGTGCGTGCGTTAGAGAGGCAAACAGCGAAATTGTAAATTGTAACTTTATAAAACGCGACCCAGGATGCTTAGCCAAGTTTCCAATCGCTAACGCTTAGTAGCGTATCGTAGTTTTCCCGCTCTGTCACTCTTTCATATTAGTGCGACAAAGACAGCTGCCTTTCGTTTACGATTGTCAACTTGTCTAAGCACCCAGATCGAAGCGGCCAGGGCGCTCGCAAATATCTGAGCAAGTTTGGTTATTATTTGACAAACAAGGTAGGTATATGAAAAAAACACGATATTCTAATACATTTTTTTATTAAAAAACAAAAATGTACACTAAACATACAAGGCCGAAGAATTCATTTAGAATACAAAATACACAGATAAATAAATTAGTTACAAAAATACACTTACAAATTATTGTGAAGAATCTACAAAAATATGCTTAATACTTAATACATATGTGAATTCTATAAAAAAAAAGACTTTTAAAGACAATCACACTAGAAAAGCGTATCTTAGAAATAAATTACATTCGAGATTCTAAAAATGTTACTAGGAGCGCAGTATGGAAAAACATTAGCTGCCTATAATATCAGACTAAAGAGATTCAATTTATCGAAATACTAATAAAACACACCAAAAAGGTTTATAAAAAACTTAAATTAACGCGTGATAAACAGGGAAAAGTCATCTATAAGTTAACTCGAATACCTGTAGCCCATCGTCAATCTTCTATCAAAGAATGGTCAGTGACACTTCAATCCCTTCGTCGACTCTTACGACACCCGCGGGAAGAGTGGGGGTGGTGACAAATGTATTCCTACTGCCGTCACCACACATTTGGTCGTCACCACAATGTGTGGTGACGGAGTAGGAATACATTTGTGACCACCCCAACTCCTCCTGCGGGTGTCGTAAGAGTCGACTAAGGGATAGAAGTGTCACTGACCATTATTTGATAAAAGATTGATGATGGGCAGCAGCGTCATCATTGTGGACCTACTGCCAAAACGATTGTCCAGCGTGGCGATTATGGGCGTTACCTCATTGAGTCCATACGCATAGGTAGGTAGGTAATAGGAGAGGCCTATGTGCAGCAGAAGACTGGGATAAACTGATGACGATTTTTGATGAAAACCCCTTTTTAAATTGACATTATTTTTATAAATGTTTTTAGCCGAAGGCGTTAGGTTAGAGTAGTAGCTTAACTATTTATCACTTTTATTTAACCCCGTAAGGCCTAACGTCCAATCTTTGGAACAACAAAATTTACTTAAGTACCCTTGACGTCAACTTCAAATAAATTTAAATTTTATTTTACGTCCTTAAATTAAAAAAAAACGTCCTTTTTTAGGATACTGGGTACTGACGTTTCTCTTGTCCTAAAAATAGAATAGGCCTTAAGTTATTAGACGTTTTTTCCGCTATTTATCACAAAGTCTTTGAATTGGATGGAATCAATATTTTAACAGTCAAATTATTAAACTAACTATTGGTTTCGTTTCTGAAAACAAAATGGAGAATCTCAACTTACAAACTAAAAGTTACGAAATATATAATAGATAACTTAAATGTACGAATGCTCGATATCTTAGTCAATAGATGACATGTACAGGTTGTCCCAAAAATAATGAAAAACACTTTTTAGTAACTTCGGAGGGCCATCTGTACTAAAAATCGTCGTACGAGACACGTGCAAAAACGAAATTCATAACTCGTGTCGATTTAAAACACTATCTGTCGTGTTTTAAAACATCGCCACTCGTTTCGAATTTCATGTTTTTCGCACTTGTGTCGTAATGTACTCTGTGTTCTCGCACGAGCGCGTAAAAAAGGCACAATCTGTACTAAAAACGTTATTTTCAATACATTTAAAACTTCCTTTATTTTTGGGATAACCATTATTGGGTCAAAGCTGAACACTCGTACGGTTCATATTAAAATGTATGAATTCATTTTATAAATCAAAACTGGAATGGTATTATGGAAGATACACAGAATAAGTTTTTTACATTTTCTAGCAGCAAAATAATATAAACTAAATACAAATTAAAAATAATTTTGGTAGTATAAAAATCACATACATATTCCCCATTGAAGGATATTTCAAAATCTATTGTAAAAAATCTACTTTTCACTTATTATATAGACTATTTCTATTAGATCAATCAATAATACTAGATTATCACTCATATTTTAAAGACAAACGGGTCTTAATCGCGTAAACTTACGGGTGTAACGTCATGTCCGAAACGTCAGGATATAATTAAACCTAAGTTTACGCGATTAAGACCCGTTTGTCTTTAAAATATCAATAATACAAGTATAGTTAGTCGATTATTAAAAAATACATAGTTAAATTAAAAAAAAAACACGATAACGATTGTGTTACGAAAGTTAGCTATACAAACTATATCGTATACCTCCTCTTTCGAATAACCATTCGTAATAGAAACAGGCGGCAAAGGTCATTGGGCATTTTGTTCGGGCATATGACCCACTGCGTACACAAACGAAATATGGCTAGGAATGTAGGTAAATGTAAGTGCTACTGAGTACTGAGTCGCATTCTTGCAAGGCGAAATCAGAAAAGTAGGTCACAACCGTTTACGCAATTATACAATGCTGAAAGTAAAAACATTTAAAACACTATTTCGGATACAAAAAGTTCTAATGTTTTTCAGTAATTTTTAGGTTTAAGTAGATTTTAGATCTAGTTTTTAATTTTTTTACTGTAAGAATGTATTTATTAATATGATACAATTTTACTACTAAAAAGTCGAATAACTTTTTTTTTCCCGGTTGATACATATGGAAAAATTGCATATTTAGAAAAGTGAGATTTAATTATTTAATTTAAAGCTACTTTGGTTTCTGTAAACGAAAAATCATAAAGCGGGTCAAAAACGCCCAATGACCTATTGTGATAAATGAATACACAAATAATGCCCTCGCCGGGGTTCGAACCCGGAACCTCCGGCTTCGTAGGCAGGGTCACTACCAACTAGGCTACGGAGGCTGACAAAATTATCCTCGTAAAACAAAAAATGAGAAGTTAAATTTTGTATTTATTAGCCTTTAACTCTGTATTTTTTTTTAATCGACCCTAGTATTTCGTAGGCAAATTTACGCGCCGTACTAATAAAAAAATCAGCGATATTTTTTTGTATTATTAATTAATCTTACTACATCAACCTCTTCTTTCGTGATGTCTGTCGAAGTATTTGTTATTTAAGTTAGATTAGCTGCTTTGAATCAAGGCAAGACACTTAAAAGTAACCAACATGAAAAAAATTATCGAAATCCCAACTATTTTTCTTATTAAGCCGTGGTTAACTTCAGACAAGACAAGTACTTGCAAATTATTTTAGATTATTGCAAAATGCAAATGGAAGGGAAGTCACAACTTCACAAGTCAGTTTAGAGGTCTAAGTATACTAGTGAAAGCTTGTAAGATAAAAATGCGTCTATAAGTCAAATTGTAAAAGCTGCCTATTGCGATAAAAACCAATTTAAAATGGTAATCAGTGTCAATTAGTCAAATACTAGCCCCCTTATTCATGGGCTCAAAATTCTTTTCGTTGTCTTATTTTGTGTCCCTAAAAAACGTGACACATTTGTGATTGTTGTATGAGATGATGTTTTGTTTCTAATTTTTGATGTATGGATTAAAATCTAGCCTGAAAAAGAAATACAAGTGCACCAGATTTTTTATATCCTGAGTCGAAACAGCAACTAAAAGCGTGACAGAGTGGTATGAAACAAGACAACGAAAATAATTATGACCCTCATAAACGTTTGTTAAGTTAACAATGGTCTTAACTATGTGTCCATAAAAGCAAAAGGGACAAACAATTATTAGCGGCTTGTTAAGTTAACAAACGTTTATGAATAAGGGGGTAGAAATATACGCTAGGATGGTTAACACGTTTGCCCGCGGTACTATTTCTTTAAGTACTAATACTATACCGATCGAAATTATCTCATAGAACTTCTATGCCAGTGACACGCATGTGTGACCGAAAATATTGTACTCCTATGCCGGTGACACAACGCTTGTGTCAAAAACAAAAAATCCGTAAGTGTTCTTCTTTTCTTTCTTCTTTCTTTTATTTCTAAGAACTTGATTTATTCTAGTGGCATGGGAATAAGATTATTTTGATCACGCACCTTTAATCATAAAGTGAATTAACTCAAAATGAGACACTGTTCGTTTTTAAAACTAAAGGCGTTCGCATATGGTTTGAAATCCAACAGTGACTTATTTTGAGTTGTTTCACTTTATGATTATGTGTGTCATTGGTATAGGAGTTAGATTATGTTGATCACAGACGTTGTGACCGGGGTCAAACATGTTAATCCAGCAATGAATTGCGAACTGGGGCCCGAACCGAAAGCGAGGGTCATAAATATACGATCAGAGAGTTTACGAATCACCTCCCGTGGATGAAGTATTTTGTAACAAAAACATCAAAATGTTTCCATAGATTGTCGCTCTATGAAGGTATCTAATGGTAAATTTTCTTTGTAATGACAATAGGGATGATGACTGCAGTTAAAATAAATTATTTAACATTATGCACGACATAATACACGAAGAAATGATGATACAGAACTTCTATTTAATAAATTGAAAAGAACTTAAGAGTAGGTCATTTGGCAGTACTCAAACGTGACGTCACTTTTGAGTATTTCATATAAAATTCCATAGTGGTGATCGTTTTGACAGTTCGAAAAAAGATGCTAATTTGACTTGCCATTGCCAGTCATCATGCCTATTGTATGTAATTGCAAAATGTACCTTGCGGATGAAAGAAAAATTAGTACTTTTTGTACTTGCAAATATATTGTCTGCAAATAATTGAGTAATATAATGTTTTACTTGAGAATGGCACAGTTATTGGTAATTTTCGTGAGACATCAAAATACATTTTTACCATTAATTACGACATAAAACATGTGACCTTTTACTAAATATGTAGTCACCACCTCCATAGTAGTTTGTCCATAAAGTTCATTCAGTTTCCATTTGATACAACTTTAATTGCCAATACAGTTTTCATAGTGTAACTTATTCTTAAATTAAAATTGTGATGAACCGTTTTTATTTTAATTTACCTCCTAATGCGTCCATACGCATAAGTTATAATAGGCAGAGTTAGACAAAAAGTAATGTGATTTTTTTTTTATATTTTGGGACATCTTACACAAATCGACCTAGTCCCACGGTAAGCTCAATTAAGGCTTGTGATGTTACCACGACGATATATATAATAGATAGATACATATAAACACTTTACATAGACAGCCATGACCATGGAACAAATATTTGTGATAAATAAATACACAAATAATGCCCTCGTCGGGATGCGAACCTGGAACCTTCAGCTTCGTAGCCAGGGTCACTACCAACTAGGCTACGGAGGCTGGATTACTTCTGTATTAATTTAGTTAGTAATCGGAAGGAGTAATTTAATTACTTTTTGTCGAACTCTGGTTATAGAAGAGGCCTATGTATAGCAGTGAACTGAAATAGGCTTCATGCAATTTTGTTATTGTGTCATTACTAGCATTGTACCGGGAAGTTTCATAAGTTGCTAAACTTGCATAGAGAATGTTCTCGGCAATAGGCTACTTGACCCATTTTTAAAATTTGTCGTATATTATTAATCGATATCAGATTAACGGAAAAAAAATATAAATATATTTTTTCACGACCTAGAAAACCGCAAAATTATAACTTAAAATCTAAACTTTCGTTACCGCGCGAAAACGATACTAAGCTCTGAAATGGAATTCGAGATCAAAAATGTAAACAATCTATGACAATGACATGACATTACAAAGTCAATGTTAAAGTGGCATTCCAGGGGTATAAAACGATTGGTTTTTGAGATTGGTTTTTTATTTTATTTTATTTATATCTACACTTACAACTATCCTTACAGGTACTAAACCTAAGACAATAATTTATGTGTAGATGTAGATACGCGAAAGTCAAAGCATGTTCGATACACAAAGTATCACAATCGTTAACATATTTTTGGATATGACAATAAAAAACATACGTCTGAGTGTCCACGGTTCGTGATTACAAAAATACAACCTAGAAAATTTGCTAGAATGATGTAAATAATCAACATAATCAATGTTTAAAAACGAATGTCGTGTTACTTTAATCTTTAGGATAGTCAGGGGGAACGAATTCCAGTCTTCATCTTAGTTACGATCGAACCCATTTCGATTAAAATATGAAAATGATTGATTTGTAGGTAAAAATACTAAAATCTGTATTAATGTACTTCGTAATGCTAAATTTTAGGAGTTTTTATGAATTCATAAAACAGTCATTTCGAGCACCCTCTTGTTTTGATTTTTGAAGTACATTGTTATAAATGCGAACCCTCTTAAATGGTTCTTAGTGTAGTTACCGTATTAAATTACGAATAAACTAGTTATTGTTATAACTGCGAACCGAATGTTTAAGATTTCTTATCATTGCCAGTAGTATAAATTAAACACCTTACATTTTATTAAAAGTAGCGAAATATATCATTAAAAAAATTATATATTTCGCTTAATGTTTTGTATTAAAAATTTGTAAAATATTTAAAAATTCTACGTACCGTCAGTGACGGTAAATACGCATTTTTTATAAGTATTTGAATGATTTTAGATTACCCCCTCTCGTGATAATTTTTTTGTGGTGGTATCCCATTTGTTTACATTTTTGATCTCCAATTCGATTTCACACCTTAGCCATGTTAATGCTTAGATTATCTGTGGTGTGACGTCACTCAAACCTAAAACAAACATTTGACATGCCACTTATGTTGTCACAGCTACATGCCTACATGTCCATGGCGAACTTCACTCATATAAGATTCGACATGAAGTTAGTTTAAGATCCTATGACGTCACATCATGACCGACACCGTTTTCAGAGTACGAAATAAAAAATAAAAATAAAAATTTTTCATTAAATACTACAGAAAATAATATTTTTTTGCACTAAATTTGATATGAGTCAAGTAGCCTATTCTAATTATACAAGCAATCTAATCATGGCAAAACCATTGTATGGGCCAATCAGCTTTTCGATCGATACTATTTTGCCCCGTAACGCAGGTGACAATTTCATCAAGTTTGCTAGAAAAAATGCTTATAAATTATACATGCGTTAGGCCTCACACATGTTCACATCGATACATTTAGGTTCCAACGGTTTTTCATTGTAAATATGTGTACAGTATTAATTGACGTATTATGAAACCGCGATTACAATGGGATTCGAAAGTACTGTTGATACAACAGTATATGAGTAAATCTAGGGTATATTCATAGCTATATTCATATATTCATATTTTAAGTGTAGAGACTTACAGACAATAGATTAATTAATCACTCGCTACATCTATAAACAAATGTTTTCTTGGTCAAATGTTCTGTCATTTGTTGTGTCAACGGTACTTTCAAATCCCTTTCTGATTCCGGTTTGATAATACTTTTGTAAGTTCATGAAAAGTAACGCAGGAATCAGAAAATATGTCGATCGAAAAGTTAGCCCGTATATGTATACATGCCTTGTAAGGTATATTTCATGCCTTGTTTACTCAATTGTGAAATACAATATTATTCATAACACTATACGGTCTGGAAACATTCTCAATGAACTTACTCTTCAATTCTTATGAAAATTCTTGGAAATATCCGAATATATTCCCGCAATTTTGAGAATATTCTCTATACTAGTTGTTGCTCTAGGTTCAAATTAAAGTTTTATTAAAAAATAGCAGATTACCAGCGTGGATATGTGTATGTTTGTGTGTTTGTGCGTCCGTGCGCTGTTTCCGTAATAAAGCGGGTCTGGACGTAGTCCTGGATAGTTAATATCGGGGATTGGCGATTCTGAAATAATAAAAAAAAAACATACATATGAAAAAAAGTTCCGCAGTCTACGAACAAATAAAACATGGAAGCCGCACGCCATACCAAATTGCCTTTCAATAACGGTCCTGAATTTTTGTTGACAAATGTCACCCTTCCTTCAATGCATCACGGTAATGAATTTCAATATCAACCTATAAAAACTTAAACCGCCATTTAAAAATAGTTGTGATTGGTCCATCAAAGTTTTGATTGGCCATACTCGTATTCTACAAACATTTGTCAAAGATGTTGCGCCGAAATATGCGCGGTGTTAAGAAAAGCGCTATGTCCAGCCCATCTTGGCACAATTGAACAATAAAATTGTGTTTGGGGGCATTTTTGAGCTGGCGTTAGACGTCCTGGTTATATATGGTCGCAGTCCGCAGTATAATTAATTTCTACAATGCTACATTATATTTTAAAGACAAACGGGTCTTAATCGCGTAAACTTACGTTTAAATTTAATTTATGAGTGATAATCGTGAAAGTTTAAATCAATGTAATGCTACATTGGTTTAATTAATTTTTACTAAGGTAAACTTATGAACAGAAAGTGATACTATTATGCACGCGTGCAGGAATGAATAGTCATAGTACTTTCTGCAGTAGCTTATGATCAGTGATCGGTTTTTAGGATTCCCCCTAGCGGGATTTCGCGTATAAAAAAAATTACGGGTGTGACTATAAATTATTTTAGTACAGATGGTGCCTTTTTTAGGCTCTAGTGCGAGAAGTGTGTCATTTTACGTCAGGTCCAAAACTTCGAAGGCCCTCTGCACTAAAAAACGTCGTACGAGACACGTGCAAAAACGGAATTCGTAAGTCGTGTCGATTTAAAACACTCCCTATCGGTCGTGTTTTAATACATCGCCACTCGTTTCGAAGTTCGCACTTGTGTCGTAATGTACTAATTTAGCACTATTGTATTATATATACATGAGCATACTTTATGAAGCAGAAATATGGCAATATAATTAAAGTTTATTTTTCATGTTACTATAGGCGACCCGCCGGGAGAATCCAAGAAACCGATCACTGCTTATAATGGTCCCGTTTTATCTATTGATCGTGCTATGCGTCACATTCGCACTTGAATACTTGTTAGAATATGACGGCAATGTCGACAAACTATTAGACGGGGTACCATCATAAAGCTAGGTTGGTAATTGACGAGATTCGAGGTTTTTCCTCACATAATCCATAGTAAATCAAATACATAGGCATGCGAGTAAATTATTACTGATTCATCTACAGTACCGGTCAATAATTTAAGTTCGCACCACGATTTTGGTACAAAATCGACTTTTAGAGCTATAATTTTTCCAGCATTTAAGTCGACTGTTGGCCGTGTGGTGACGGCAGTAAGAATACATTCATCCGAACTCCTCCTGCGGGTGTCGTAAGAGTCGACTAGGGGATTGAAGTGTCACTGACCATTATTTGATAAAAGATTGATGATGGGCAGCAGCGTCATCATAGTGGACACATTACTGCGATCGCCAATCCGCTTGCCCAGCGTGGCGATTATGGGCATTTACCTCCTAATGCGTCTATACGCATAGTCAGTGGGAGAGGCCTACGTCCAGCAGTGGAGTATCATAGGATGATGATGATGATGTTACAGGTAAATTGGATTTGGACAGGCACGAATGGATTGAGTAAGTGACAGAAAGTTATATATGTGTGGATTGTGTGGATGTCTAAATGACAGTAGATACAGGTTGGTATAGTACGACCGCATACACACAATTATACATGTCATTCATTTCATTCGTACCAGCTTTAGTAATTTTACCTGTACTTTCGAATAGCTCGGGCAACTGAGGTAGTTGTGGCTACTTTTGACTGTCAAGCCCACGCGGTGTTTATATCGCGTATCCTAAAGTTATAAAGCCTATTTTGTATCGAAATCATGGAGTGAACTTAAACTTTTGACTGGTACTGTATAGTCTCTAAATATCGTACTATAAAGCTAATAAAAAAATTGCCAGAGCATTATAAATAACTGATTAAAACCTATAACCTAATTAACAGATTTATCTCATTCTGAGAATACAGAAAGACAAATCTAGGTCGCGTTTTATAAAGTTACTTTTTACAGTTTCGCTGTTTGCCTCTCTAACGCGCGCACTTATTGGCTAGAAAGATAGGCGAACGCAAAATTGTAAATTATAACTAGGGTTAGGAATTTTGGTGGCATTAAGTGGACAGAGAACAGTGGAGTCGTTGTTTATTTTTTTTATGATTGATTGAATAATTAATTAATCAGGAATAATAAATAAATGTATTCTTTTAAACAGGGTTTCGTCAATTTTAAGTATTAAATAATTTCATCTTTAATATTTGACTACCTATGAATTGAAGTTCAATCATTATTTTTAATATCGCTTATGATTATTATATTATAATAGTTACGGCCTTCGAGAGAACTAGAAACTGAAAAATTAAATAAATACATTTTTTCACACACCAACAATTTTAATTGAAAATTAATATTTTTCTAGTTTCTCAAAAACAAAATTCATGTTATTTATTTAAATTCCTTGATAAATCCAGTTTGAAATGAACACTATTTTATAACTATTTTATAAGTTAATCATTTATTCAAGTTAAAAATGTTTGTAACATCGACTCCACTGCTCTATGTTCAATAAATGCCACCAAAATCCTAACCCTAATTATAACCCACCCTACCTCGGACGTTAGGTGATCTTGGTCGTTTTTCTTTGGTATATGACATCGAATATTTATAATGTAAATTGTAACTTCATAAAACGCGACCCTGAGGTTATGAAATACGCAAAAGTACTGAAAATATAGTTGCCGATTTCTAAAAACGGACATTTGACAGTTTAGAAATGAGCCTTATATATATGACGATAAAAGTATCAGAAAAATAGTTAGTCTTACCTTCATATTAATAAGGATTAATACATAACTGTCAAAAGTTCATTCTTAAAAATCGGCAAGTATAGAGTTCATAGCCAAGATGCCAAGTATACATACATACCTCTATAATGTGTACATACCTTCTTAGAGCGAGGGCAGAGTACAGAGCGCACATGACGAGACAGACCTGAATCCACTGCAGAGTACCTTTTCGCAGGGGTCAACTACACACCTCCACAACGTCTACATACCTCCAGTGTGTACATACCTCCTAAGGGCAAGGGCAGAGTATAGAGCGCACAAGAGGCCGACAGAGGCTACACCGTCGTAGGTCGTCTCTCAGCCTCTTTGTAGATTACATACCTCCACAACGTCTACATACCTCCACAGTGTGTACATACCTCCTAACAGCCAGGTATAAAGCGCCCATGAGTCCAACAGAGGGCGCTACAGCGTCAGGCCGTTTACATACATACCTCCACAGTGTATACATACCTCCTTAGAGCGAGGGCAGAGTACAGAGCGCACATAAAGAAACAGACCTGAATCTACTGTAGAGTACCTTTTCACAGGGGTAAACTACATACCTCCACAACGTCTAAAATGTCTACATACGTCCATAGTGTGTACATACCTCCTAACAGCCAGGTATAAAGCACCCATGAGTCCGACAGAGGGCGCTACAGAGGCCGCGTCACCTTTACAGCGTCTGGCCGTCTACATACATACCTCCACAGTGTATACATACCTCTTTAAAGCGAGGGCAGAGTACAGAGCGCACATAAAGAGACAGACCTGAATCCACCGTAGAGTACCTTTTCACAGGGGTAAACTACATACCTCCACAACGTCTAAAATGTCTACATACTTCCACAGTGTGTACGTACCTCCTAACAGCCAGGTATAAAGCGCCCATGAGTCCGACAGAGGGCGCTACAGACCGTACCACCTCCATACAGAGTCTGGAGGTCTACATACATACATTCACAGTACATACCTCTACATTGTGTACATGTCTCCTAAAAGCGAGGGCAGAGTACAGAACGCACATGAGCCGGGCAGATGCCATATCGTCGTAGAACATCTCTTAGCCTGTGAAGTCTACATAAGGTAAAGTGGGATAAGATGAAACGGCTTTTTTAATGGGGTAAGACAAAAATGTCGCCCTTGTGGCACAGCGTATACATACAGGTAGCCTTTTGTCTTACCCCATTAAAAACACCGTTTCATCTTACCCCACTTTACCTTACCTCTATATTGTATACATACCTCCTAACAGCCAGGTATAAAGCGCCCATGAGTCCGACAGAGGGCACTACAGAGGCCGCGCCGCCTCCATACAGCATCTGGCCGTCTACATACATACCTCTACAGTGTATACATACCTCCTTAGAGCGAGGGCAGAGTACAGAGCGCACATGAAGAGACAGACCTGAATCCACTGTAGAGTACCTTTTCACAGGGGTAAATTACATACCTCCACAACGTCTAAAATGTCTACATACCTCCACAGTGTGTACATACCTCCTAACAACCAGGTATAAAGCGCCCATGAGTCCGACAGAGGGCGCTAGAGGCCGTACCACCTCCATACAGAGTCTGGAGGTCTACATACATACCTCCACAGTGTATACATACCTCCTAAGAGCAAGGGCAGAGTATAGAGCGCACAAGAAGCCGACAGATGCGACACCTGTAGATTACATACCTCCACAGTGTCTACATACCTCCTTAGAGCGAGGGCAGAGTACAGAGCGCACATGAAGAGACAGACCTGAATCCACTGTAGAGTACCTTTTCGCAGGGGTAAACTACATACCTCCACAACGTCTAAAATGTCTACATACTTCCATAGTGTGTACATACCTCCTAACAGCCAGGTATAAAGCGCCCATGAGTCCGACAGAGGGCGCTACAGAGGCCGCGCCGCCTCCATACCGGGTTTGGCCGCAGGCGGGCGGGCAAACCGGTATAATCGTTTCTACGAACATGCGGACTACTTAGTACAAAATGGCCGACTTCCAAAGGTATTTAAATATACGTGGTATCAAAACGGGGATATAAGATAGTAAAACATTAATTTATTGATGATTTTGATCAAGTTTTACTTTGGGGACAAATATGATAATTATAAAAAATGTGGTACAATTGAAATTATCAAAGAAGATTGACCAGAATGTATATTTCTTGGGTTTCATGTTTGGACGTAGTTATGCAAAAGGGAACCAAGCCATATGAATTTCTAAATAGCACCTTAAATCAAAACAAAATCACAGGCATGCCGATATGGTGTTTGACTGTCCCCTAACCAAATACCCCGGGCGAGTGGAGGATTTTTCTATTCTTACTCAATAAGCAGTAGAATACTTAAAAATTGTTAAACGTTAAAGTGGAGCACACAAAAGACATGCGAAAAAATCATACAAAGTTTTAAAATAAAATATTCGTGTGGTTTGTTTTTGCATGACTACATCCATTTGAATCCATAGTAGTTGTTCTAAATCATTAAAAAATAACTCAATAAGGGTTTATGTTGTGTAGTATGTATAATTTTGAGCTTATAGTACTTATTACTTCTGTAAATTCATAATAATATTTTCATTTACAGTTGACACTTCAAAGGATCATTAAAAAAAAACTCAATAAGGGTTTATGTTGTGTAGTATGTATAATTTTGAGCTTATAGTACTTATTACTTCTGTAAATTCATAATAATATTTTCATTTACAGTTGACACTTCAAAGGTTTTCATTTAAGAGATTTTCCTGATAAAATTCTATTTAAAAAAATTTGGAAGTCGGTTGTTACAAAAACATGCCAAAGTAACACTGAAAAATTAAAACTTTACCAAGCAGAATGGCAAACGAATCAAATTCAAAGAACATTCCATTACAAATTTAAGCAGAACTGGTAACGAGTGAAGCTGGTTGCTATAAAAGGCAAGGTAAAATTTCGCAAATACAGCGACATTGGCAGACACAGTATGAACAAGATAAAACAAAAAATAAGGAATTTTAAATTTTGAAATTCGTAAATTTCGAGGATTTGCCTCTCTCACTCTAATGACGCCTTCGTTTGAGTGACAGAGAAAAATCCCCGAAATTTACGCCTAGTGATGGGATCTTGGAGAAATCGGTTGAAGTCGGTTTTTCCTTAATTTCGTGATTGTTCCTTTGGTATATGAGATCAAATAGTTTTATTTATGTTTCACGTATCAAGTAGGTATTATTTATTTTACGTGTAAATATGTATACTACTATTGAAGTTATTTGTACATGATTAAAAAGATTGACGACTAATGATTAATAATTATCAATAAAACTATTTGGTATCACCCTAAATGGAGCGTGACGTCAAATTGATGTCATCGGCATGAAAATTACGGGCCCTGTATATGACCTTTAATATTTAAATTTAATCATAAAAGGCTTACCAAACAGCTCAACATGTCCCTCGTCCGTGCCAAGTTTATTTTGAGCCTTGCAAGTAAACATGCCGTACTGTCTCTTCTCTATTGTGATGACGCGAAGAGTCGTGTCTGTGAACTCGTCTGCCGTCGCGAAGTGGGAGATACTGGAAGAAAAAATACAATATTAACTCTTTAAGCTATTAGGTCATTACCTATGAAATTGGCGTTTTGTATTGAGAATTTTGTGAAAAGTCTATTTTTCATACAATGAATTTTGTGTTTTGATGTCAAAAGCAAAATAGACACTTCTAAGGCGTGTTTTGTATGTCTCTATTTGAAAACAAGGTACTAACACTGCCCTGCTAATCATAATAGCGATATCTAAAAATAAATATTAATGCAAACATGCACCTTAAGTTCTATAGTTGATGATTCCATTTCCAAAAGCCTCTATTTTAGAAATATCGCTATTATGCTTAGCAGGGCAGAACAGACATTTATACCTATTCCAAACATAATTATGAACCGGCAGCATATGGCAAGAGTTGTTTTCAAAGCTTATTTTTTAATATTATAGGGAAAAAAACTATAATTTGTGTGATAAAACCTTTGTTACACAGTGCATTGTTGAAAACAAAGAATATATCTAATTTTCTCTTTAGATAATAAAATTAGGGATCAACTAAAGTCTATGACCAAAAACGCAAATTTTATAGGTACCCAATATTTATACACATTACTTTAAAA